>JASKGO010002324.1:0-62024 GCA_030556065.1 Holobus sp. GC000080
AGCAACGAAGTAAAAAAAAATCATCCTTAAGCAAATATGAGACAGTTAAACTAACTAAATCTTTGACAAATACTTTTTTTAAATAAAAAAGTACTTATTTAATTGATAATATATTTAATGGCAGTATCATAGGGTTATCGACAAATTTATAGTTCTTTCAGCCAATTAATTAAAATTTTATAGTTTTTATAGGAAACTTTGCAGAAAAAAATTGCATCAAGGTGAACCACTATTTATTATTTACAGTTACAATTATCAATCGAAAAATTAAAAGTATAATATGCAATAATCGTAAACAATAGTATTAATAATTTAATCTAGTAATAATGCAATCTCTAATTGCGAGTTATTAACCAATTTGCAATTAACATAATTAGTTTCGTTGTTCAGTTTTAAACGCAGTCTTCTAAAGTACCTTTTTGTCTTTTATTTTCTTTAAAAATAAATTTAAAATAACAATTATCAACAAATTAAAAAAAGCAAAAAATGTATTTAATTAATAATTTTTTCTTCACCTAATAATGAGCCAATTTTTGAAACTTTCAAATTAATTTTCGTAATAATTTGTACGGAATCCGAGAAACCGATTTTCTTATCACCGGTCAAGCTGTTTCTAACGTACAAAAGATGCCTCCACCGAATTCAAAATTAACAGCACAAAGCGAAATAATTAATCAAATCAAAAAATAAACACTTTTACTTTTACATTTACATTGACAAAATGCGCGCACACATACAAACACGAAAATCGAACAATGAAAGCATAAAAAAACAGCGAAACAAAGCAACTTTATGTGCTGTATTTACGCGGTGAATCAACATAGTACCAAGTACTACATATTTACATATGCAATTAATTTAAAACGATGATAAGAGTTTATGTAATGGAGTAGGCAGTAGTAAGTGCTATGTATCGGTCGCTCGCTAGTATACAATTCGACAGAAATTATTATAGACAAATTATTACGTCGAAACATCAGCAGCAAACACATCTACAGTAAAGCATTACTAATGGATAGATAAAAGGGCTGAAAGTACTCAAGATAAAACATTTCGTCGCAACGCATCTCTCTACCAGTATCTTGGATCGTCAGCTAAACGCACAAACACATTCAGTACACAAAAGTGATCCAATAAAACAACAATAATCACCCTCTGCATGATGCATTGAAGCGTCCGTTCCGTGAGGAGCAGCAAATATAAAGTTCATCTTTGAGCGGCGGTCTGCGCGCGTAATCAGCCAACAAAGGCGTCTTAACTGTTGGGCACTTTAAAAGCGATCCTGGCGATCAGTTGAAGCAGTGCCATGGCCACCGAAGAACAGCTCTTCGAGGAGATGATCCACCAGGCGCAAGGTAACGACACAATCTTCGAGCAGGACACCAATGCGTTGCCCGAAGAGTTCGTCAACCTCTACCTTGGCCTAATGGTCACCAACACCTTGATCGGACTGAGTGTTCACACATTGATCATCACAGTGATAATCACACGGAAAAGACTGCGAAGTTGGTCGATGCAGGTCATAGCCCATTGGCTAGTCTGTGACGGCATAGCACTGAAACTTCTGCCGACCCTCTTCAACGTGACTCCCCTGCATCGCCTCAACTTCACCATCCATATCATTCTATTTAACTTCATACTGCTCTTTGGGATCTTCAATCTGCTCTTTTTGAACATCCTAATCAACGATACCATTATGAAGACCAACCGTTACGACTTCAAGAAGTTGATGGATTGGGTCCGGTTATCGATGGCGGTAGCAAATGCCATCATCATCTTCTGGAAGTTGTTCCGCACGGACGCCTATCTGGAATTGGTAATGGTCCTGGTGATGACGCTCCTATTGGGTGCACTGTTCATTTGCCTCGCATGGAAGCAGCTGTGTCGGTGCATTCGAATGTGCAGATGCAGCGAATCCAAGACGGATTCCATCACAGAGTTGCGATTGCACTTGCCCACTTTTTATTTGCTGGGACACCTTGCGGTTTACTTTATAACGTTGGCCGCCCACACCTACAGTGCTCCTTGGCTGTCGATTTTGGTCCTTTTTTGGAACCTCAATGGGTTCTACGTGCTCGGTTTGCTTTTGGTGAAAGACACCAATTTCCGCGTAGTTTTCATGGACTTTGTTTGTTGCCGGAAAACTTCCGAAACCGATATGGAGACGCAAGGAATGATCAATAGTACTAACAGTTGTGATAAGGAAGCTGACGATGTGACCACCAGTGAAGGACCTTCGAAACGCGAGATGCCTCTTTGACCCTTTTGGAGTTTTTGTTAACTTTACGCAAGTTTATATGTATAGAGTGTAATTTACATATTATTTACTGATTGTATTTTTTTTTTATTTTGATAATAAACTGTATTCTTTAATTGTAGCATCATTTTGAAAAAGTTATTTTATTGCAGATGAAATTTTCTAATTGAAAATTGTATTTTTTCAACCATAATAATAATTTAAATTGATTCCTTAATTAAACCCTGACAAATAGTGTTACTTCCGTTTAATAAAAGTTTGCCCAAGGGAAAGTCCATTGAGGAGCAACATAGTAAAAGGGGTTGTTGTTTTGTACCTGATACGAAACGTTTAAAAACAAATGACCGCAAATAGGAAATTCCAATTGATCACATGGACATCACAACTTTAAATGGGAATTCCCTTCATCCCTTCCATCAATTTGCTAAATATATTTCAACCCCGTTTGCGCTTTATATTTAAATTCTGATGGCTTCATTCGCTTTCTTTGCTTGACATTATAATCATCGTAAATGTTAATTTCTCCAAGTTTATAATTTTAACTCAAGTGAAGTGCGCACTTTTCTATAAACTTTAATAGAAAGTTCAGATAGTTTTATAAACAAACAAAAAAAAATGTGCCATATCAGTTATTTATTGATTGTAATTATAGTTTTCATCTGTTTACTTCATAGTACTCAAGGTAACGTATTATTTATTAAGAATTTTTAAATAAATTTAAAGAAAAATAAAGAGATAACTAAATTCGGGAATTTCGAATATGAAAACTAATTAATTTGAATAAATGCAGGCCAATGCAGAAGAAGAACTAGCTGCAGGAATATCCGGGACTGTCCACCAATAATGTCCTTGGTGCGATCCTTGAGGAAACCTTTGAAACCGTCTGTGGTGCAGTTCTTGCGCTCGCAAGAATGCGGCTTCTCGGAAAATTATCCCAAAGTGCCAAAGGTATGCTGCGGATCTCTGCCGAAAAATCTAAAAATCTTGAAAGGATTAAACAGAAGGAAAAACTTGAATCCTAAATTGAAGCCAATCACCCAAAAGCCTCTAGTTCAGCAACTTTCGATTGTGGAGAAACAGGATGAAAATGGCAACTGGAGACCGTTTTTTAATTTGACGGTGGCCACGGCCCCACCGGGTGCTTCAACCGTTTCATATGCCGATGAAAGGCTCAGGAACAATAAGGACGAATTGGCCATTTTTAAGGAAGTTTTCGAAAAACTAATGGGAAAAAGTTCAGACATTCAGGTAGTGGAAGCTTTGCCTAGAAAGCGAAGATTGGCCACTGATTTAGAAATCGAAATCCGGTGATGACAATTTAAAGTATTTGTTGAAATGTTTTATTCCATATATTGTTTTAAATAATTATATCAATTTATTAAAAAAAAGTAAGTACAATTAACATAGGTAAACTTTTATAAATCCTATTTAATAAAAAAAGTTAAAATTAAGGCTTTAAATATTTATATTTCAAAACTTTATAATAATACTTTTTTCATAGTTAATGGTGATCTATGATTTTAATGGATACTTTAAATGAAATTATTATTATTAATTTTAGTTATTCAAACATTATTTTATGTAAATATTAGATTTAAGACGACTTTTAGATAGTTTTAAAACTTTTAGATTAACAAATTTATTCTGTAAAACTGAAAGAAAATTAAAAAAAAAAAACTAACAAAACAATACAGTAGTAATTTTGTAAACTAATCTTAATTCCTACTAATTACTTAAACAAAATTCATTTTGTTGACTGAAATAATTTTCAGTTTTAGTTATTAAAAAAAATTACGAACAAAAAACTGAATAAATAATAAATTTCCTAGTCAAACAGTTCGATGTATAGTAAAATAAGTGATCACACAAAGGAAGGCTTATAATGAGCCCTAAACCTTCCAACTTTTAATCCATTCGCTTGCAATAAGTTCTTGTTAATATTCGCACCTACTTTGGGGCTTTCCCATCGAAAAACCCCCACTTGTTACCCCGAAACAAGGGACAATTTGCATCTCGTAAACGCCACTTGCAAAATCGAAATTCAGTCGTGCTAAAATTATCCGATCGGTATACATGAATTGCCCAAATCAAATGCTTTCACCACACACACTCAAAAAATAAATAAAAACAAACAAATAGAAACATTTCAAAATGCGTGGTCGTGATTTAATAACTTTGGCAATGTTCTTCCTAATAGTTCCAACAGAAAGTTCCTCCAGATTTCAAATAAGTAAGTTCAACTTTAATTAATTAATTTATTAAGAAACTAATGAAAGAACTTGCTGATGCTCATGTCCAGATCAAATTTGCAAGGCTCCCAGAGGAGACGTTTGCATTGAAATCCGAAAATGTCCGCATTTCGCCAATTTACTGGACAAGACGCAACCGCCAAGACCGCGCTACGTGATAAAGGAAATCCGCGAGCATCAGTGCGGATTCACAGGTAATCCACCTGTGGAACCGAAAGTTTGTTGCTGGCAGCATCAGATGAACAACGAGATCTTCAGCAGCAATCAACAGCAACAGCAACCAATGAGCATAAAAAAATCAAATAGTGTGAAATCGGTTACTGTTAGACCGTACAATCGGGAGATCCATCTAAATTCAAAACCACCCAATGTAAGCGGCCACCCCAATTTGCATCTGCTGCCCAAGAGTGATCATTGCGGATTCATAGGCAACGATGCTAGGATTACCGGAGGATCAGCAGCCGCTCTTATGGAATTCCCCTGGATGGCCCTATTGGCCTACATGACTAGTAACTTTCTTTTTGTTATTTCCTTTTAAAGAAATCAATTTTCCAAATTGACCAAAATTAAATTCAAACATTTTTTTTGTCTTTGCAGAAGAAGGATTGGATTTCCGATGTGGGGGTACCTTGATCAACGAACGTTACGTTTTAACTGCCGCACATTGTATTCATAATTTAAAACTGTAAGTTTTATTAACTTTTTTTTTCAGTTTTTGACGGTTGGATTGATAAATTTTTTTTTTCCAATTTGAAAAATAGAGTGGGAGTGCGGCTAGGTGAACAAAACATAAATTCCAAATTCGATTGCGATATGGATAGCGGCACTTGTGCACCTCCGGTTCAAGATTTTTACGTGGAAGACGTAATCAAGCATTCTGGTTACATTCCCAAAACTTTCACCAACGATATCGCTCTTATCCGATTGGCAACTCCAGCCAATCTTACTTATCGTAAGCTTTTTTTACTTTTCCTTATCAAAAATTAATTAGAAATTTAATAATGTTTTTATTGATTGCAGCTAATGCAGAACCAATTTGTTTACCATTAAGCGAAGTGGCCGGTTTTAATTTGGAGGGAAAATATGCTACGATTTCCGGTTGGGGTGTTACCGAAACAGGTAACAACTATTTATCTTTTATCATTATTATTCGGTTTAATTTTTATGCTTTTGATTTAAAACATTTACTAATTTTTTTAACATGATATGATTCCAAATCCTTATTAGAATACAATAACCATAAAGCTACCCCATTTTGATTAAGAAATGAATTTTAAATATTTCTAAATTCCTTATTTAAATTTAAAATTAAAATTTCAAAGAAGAAACCCAATTGCAGGATTCAAAAGTGCCGAACTTCTGAAGACGACAGTGCCGATAATACCGAACAGACGTTGTCGAAAAATCTACGCAAAGTACACCCCGATTAACCAGAAGCAAATGTGCGCTGGGGGTGTGAACGGACGCGATTCGTGCGGCGGCGACAGCGGCGGGCCCCTCAAATACGTCAGTCTGTTGGAGAAAGGAGGACCCAGGTACGTTCAACACGGAATTGTTTCGTACGGACCGAGAAATTGCGGCACGCCAGGACAACCGGGAGTCTACACCAATGTGGCCCATTACATGGACTGGATTTTGGACAACATGAGAGAATAATTGACGATTTGCGCCCCCTTAGAATTGACTTTTCTAAGACCTTTCAGCAGAGCTGTATTGAAATTTTACAGTGTAACCAATTGATATGATATGGTGAGAAGAAGTCCTAAAATCGCAATGTTCATACATCAGCTTTGATCGGCCGAAGAAGTTGCGCATGTGATGAACAGTTGGTCGACTTCGCAGACTTCTCTAAACCGTCTTTTTACAAATTACTTTTCGTCGAAATCATTACTGCCAAATTACCAATGATTGCATAAATGGTGGTCTTAATTTGCAGCATGATTGTGCGCGTCTTATTTATATCTAAATTAGGATGTATTTATTGAAATATGTATTAAAATGGCATTTATTGTGTTAACATTTTTATTTTTATGTGTTTCACCATTTTAATGAACGCAATGGATGCATAAGAAGTAAAAATTAATTATTGTTAGTGAGATGAAATGCTGTGTATAGTTTATTATTAGTGCAAATATATATTTTTTTTACTTCGGGAATTATTTTCATGTCAGTTTAGTTACTTTTTGCTTGAGATATCTTTTTTATTTTAATTCATTTCAGCATATCATTAATTAAATTGCTAAATTGCAATTTATGAGAATTACTAATTACTTGCAAATAGAAATAATTATTTTTATTTGAACTGAAAATAGAGAAGATTTATTAGGCCTACCTGTGGTTTCCGGTACCACTTCCCCGAAGGTCCTTTACAATTATCTGCTCGGACTTCCTGCATGTGCAGGCTAATCCCCAGATCAATAACCATCGGAAATTTGCAATAAATCGGTAATAAACTATCAGTATGATAGTTTTGGGGAAATTTCTCCAAATCTTTCACTAACTTTCAACTATTAATTATTAGGACATCTCAATTTAATTTATCTTCAATCCGAAACTCCTTCCAGACTTGTTTTTTTAATGAAGCTCTTCTTGTACATAAGCAATAGGGGTGGAAACCGCGGCCTTTAAGATTATTTCCGGAAAATAAAAATAGTCAAAATTAAATGTTATTTTTGTTTCTCTTAAAGAATAACTTGCTCAATGAAATAAGAGCACTTAAACCCTAAAATCGGGTTGACAGTGTTTTTGTAAGATTAATTTATTAAGAATAAATAAATGAATAAGAAAGTTAACAATAAAAACACTTTGGCCATTAATTAACTTATAAAAACTGTCTAAAAATATTACAAAATAACAAATAAAATGTCAAAAACTGAAGGAAGTTTAATAACAACGCAATCATTTTGTGGAAAAGAATTTCTAGTGAAAATGATTGTAATCCGCGACAACTTGGAATTAATTTTAACTTCGAAACAAACAGGCGAAGAATGGCAGTGTTCTTACGACAATTTATGTAATTGCAAAAAACCACTTTTTAGTTTATACGTAGCCATTGTTAATTTAATCTTAAAAAAAATTAATTGCAGATATTGAAAACATAACATATAAAACCGGAAATTTTAAACAATTTGATGTGTTTGTTTCCATGTTAAAAAGCGGACTTTTAAAGACAAGGGACTGCATTTCATTAGATTTATTAACATTTGAAGATTTGCAACTTCTTAGAACAAATATTATGAAAACGCATCATCAATCCAGATGCAATTTTTTCAATGAAAACACTAGCCAAAACAAACGATACTTGATAATAATTTATAATGTGGAATTCGACAGGTATTTAATTGATTTATTTGTAAAACTGATACTACAAATTGATAAGGATCGTTTATCCTCTTCCTTTAGAATACTGCGGACCACCAGATCCTCAAATATTACTAAACACTATCCATAAATTGGAAAATGAAGTTTTAAAATGCAAAGAATTACTTAATGGAAAAGAAAACAGTAAAATTGTTTTAGATATGAAAAAACAGTTTGTATATTTATAAATTATCAATTTCCTTCTTTCCTTCTTTGTAATTTTTATATCCAGAGTATAAAATCTGCATAATTTAATTACAGCATTGATGAACTTCGCTTTGAAAATCATCAATTAAGAGAACAGCTAAAATATCCCAGAAATAAAAATACGAACATCAGTACTTTACAAAATGCTCTTGCAAAACTTGAAAAAAGTGTTCTGTTGGAAAGACAAACTCATAAAAGATATGTGGAAAAGTTAAAACAAGAAAATTTGCTTTTAAAAACGGATAATCAAAAACTAAAAGACAATGAAACAATTTTAAAGATTAATCAGAGCAGGTAAAAATATGTCGCAATGTTTTTACGTAACAATTTCATCATAAAACATTTATTACTTTTTTTAAAGATATTTAAGTAATCAAAAGAGTAATAATACTCTTTATAAATCCTTCAAGCAGAGGCCTCATCGTTCGTATAGTGAAGGCCGATGTGCGGCTGTTTTGAAAAACGAAATTCCAACAAAAGCCAAAGAGATTAAATCAATGGGCAATTTAAGAAAATCTCGCACTTTATATCGCTCCCCTGTGGAATCCGATGGAAGTCGAAGTTCCTCTAAATCAAGTCTTAAATCTTTTCCTTGTCAAAAGAACTTACGATCAGAAAATATTAACAAATCTAGAGGAAGTAGAACCCCGTCTCCAAATAAAAAAATAGTTACATCGGCAAGTTCTTCGATTTCCTCCTTGGATCGATCGGAAAAATTAAAAATGCGCGTTAAATCCAGCGAAGAAGAGTACAAACATTTGGAAAATCGAATTATGAACTTGCAACGTTTACTTAAAGAAAACATCATTTAAATTTGATAATTTTCTTGCTTTACAGTTTTCAATTAAAAATAAGTTATTTAATTTAAATCAGTTTATTAGCTCAACTACTGTGAATAAATTTAAGACCAGGACAAACTAAACTTTTAGTTTCTATCTAGGGTTTATTATATTTTTATTTACAAATAACAAAACAAAAAAAAAACTTAAAAGAAAAATCAAAAATTAAGTTGCCAATTCACATTATCTATTTCTGCAAACATCAGCTTTGCCAGGACACCTAGTTAAAAGATAATCGTGTTTTATACTATTGGTAATTAAATATTATGCCGTTTCAGGACTAAAATCAGTATCATACACATGCAGGGACTCTATAAACATTTTCGTAAAAATGGTTGAGACCTAAAGTTAAATAGCCAGGCCTTCTCTCTAACTCATCTGGAAACAAATCGATTTCTACAAATGAATAAGCTATTTCAGATATGTTACTTTCTCCATATCTGGCGGACTTAGATGTCGAATTCTTCGGATCAGAGCTGTTCGTATCAGGAGCGCCACTTTTGTCCATTAGAATATTCGGATTTGATCCTTGTGGCAGAGAAGGTGGCGGCGGTTTTGACTTTTCATCATCACGGAAACGCCTGCTGCCTCCGTTTCTACCTGAACTTTGACCTATTTTACCCTCTACAAAAAAAAAATACAAAAATTATTCAATTAAACCAAAAATAACAATACAATGCAAACCTAAATCATAAATTAAACGCATTAGCTCCCTAATTTGTGTTGCCTGTTGTTCAGTTGTGAAAAACAAATCTTTAATTTTCTGTTGCAACTCCTCTTCTCTATCACGTAACATTTTCTCCTTCTTTGCTTCTTTAGCAGCAGATTTAGCATACTCATTTAATAAAATTAGAGACGCTATGGCGAAAATGACTCCTTCACCCAAAATATTAGCTCCCAATTCAATTGCTTGCTGTTCATTCAGCACAGGAATATTTACAGGTTTACCCAAATTTAAAATCCACATTTTCATTTTGACTTCAGCCCAGTGGTAAACTAAAAACGTAGAAGTTAATAGTGCTTACATTGAGACAATTTATTGTAGATATACATTGAGCTGGAGGCATGCATACATATTTTCGAAAGAATGGAGAGTTCTTTGCATACAACTTGCAGTTGTTGGCAATGGGTTTGCTGATTTGCTTCAAAAGTAGAGCTCCTAATTTTGCAGCTGGAAAGGCGGCCATTCCATGCCAGAGTTTTGAATCCCTGTTGGTTTATCACAAATTAATTAAGGATAAATTAAATAAATTAGAATTATTTTTAAATTAACCTTACTTTTCTTATATGATTGATGATGGTGAAAAGTACAACAACTAGAGGGCGCAATAATTTAATTCTAAATTTAAAATTTCAAACAACCGTTGATTCTATGAATTAAAAATTAAAAATACTGTTCTTAATTATTACTTTTTAATTTGGTCTTCAAAGATTAAGATATAATAATAAAAAAAAGGCTAGAAATAGATGTAACACTAAATTAACAAATTAAAAAGAAAAAACGTATTCATTTTTTTATAATTGGCTTAACACGACTAATTCCCATGGGAATGCCTCTTCTTAAAATGTTTCCTGCAGGAACTTTAGAACGTAAAGCAGGTGAAGCTGAAACTCCGGTGGATATCTGACTTTTTTTCTCTGGAAGATTTCCTGCGGAGAAAGCCTTCGAAAGTCGACTCTGGGCATTTGCTTGTAAATTGCTTTTCACGGTTGGCTGAAATCATAAAAAAGTAATTATTACTTTTAAAAACCTTATCAAGAACTTAAATCACTGTATTCTTAAGAACGGGTCCCGATTTTGGCAATATAAGGGTTACATTTGGAGCATCAGTTTCGCCACTGATGGGAGAAATTCGTTCGTCCTTTGTAAATGTTCTTTCAAACGACTGATTTCTGTCCCCTTCAAGTATATCCAAAGCTTTTTTTAACAAATTGGCGATGGTTTCATTTTTTGGAGTAGAAGCAGTGGAAGCCTCATTTAATTTAGTTTCCGACGAAGATCTCGAAAAAGTCGCATTTACTTTTAGGGTATCCACAGTCTACAATTAATTAATTTAATATTTTTAACACTTGGAATAATTATTATTAGTCTTATTGGGTTGTACAATAACAAAATAAAATCTACTGACCTTACTCCTAGAACGTGGTTTGCTTACTTTGAACATACAATAAGATTCGTTTTGTTCATTCATTTCAATTTTATGTTGTACTTCAAATCCACATTGTTTTAGCAAATCCTCCGCTTTTAAATAATCTAATTCAAGTAATTTAGTGTCCAAGTTTCCCTGCAATTTATTAAATTTAATAATTTTGCTATTATTTTCTAAAGAAGCAATTAATTTACCAAATTTGCAGGATACGCCATGCTTAAATACAAAAACAAAACAAGCGCTCAATTACAAGCAGTTTCAATTACAATGCGGTATTTGTTTTGCAACTTTTAAATCAAAATCAAAAAATTTAAATCTAACTTTAGTTTTTAAAAGTAGAGGGCGTCACAATTTGTTTCCTTTTGTTCTTCGAGATGTCAGAGTGCAATGTCAAAGTGACAAATTGTTAATATCCTTGTTGCTTGTTATATTTTCAATGTTTTGTTATTAATTTACGCTAATAATGGCGTTAAGCAACGTCGTCCTCTTAAGCCAACTTGCTGGCTATGTAGTGGCCCTAATATTGGCCACTTGTGTGATTGTTCCAATGAGCATGCATCAAGATGAATTCAGGTTTGTATGATTAATACTACAGCCACCCACTTTTACAATTATCTTCCTGTTGTTGCAGGGGACATTGCTTGTTGTTTTCCACTGGATTCTGGCAAGAGACCAACGGTCAATTGAAGGTATCATGGGCCTCACAGTCTTATTGCAATTACACAATCTTCATTGGTGTTGCTCTGTTTGTAACTTCTGGCATACAAATCTATCGTTTGGCTTTACTGTTGAGTAAAGGGCAGGACAGCAGTTTCCTCTCTGCATTCCTTGATGTGCTCATTAGTGTCACCTTGTGTGGAGGCATAATAATTGCAGCCATGATGATCACTCTGGGATTTATGTCCTGGTGCGATACAATGACCCAGAGATTTCCTTCCTGTGAGTTTGCAGCCGGCCAAACAATTGATAAACAGGATGGCATAGACACCACTAATTTCTACATTGAATTAGGAACTGCCCAAGTAAGTTTTCCTAGTTTTTTATTTTATATTTAATGATTTAAATATTTGTTTTTTGCAGTTTGGTATTTGGGGATCATTTGCAACATGGGTTGGGCTCTCTGTGTTCGCATTGTTGAAGCTGTGTCGTTACCATCAGATCGAAAACATTCGCGTTTCGATGTACAGAGAAAGAAGAAGATTGATTGACGAGAATGCAGAATCACCGGGCAGTTCTTTGGGACGCGAGTCAACCAATACTGCGACCACCGATGGTTCATAGAAGCCAAAATTCTTAATCTAAGTCTGCGTATCTGATTTTTCGAGTAGCATTTCGCTTATATTTTAGTCTATGAAATGCATAGCAAAGGTAGATTTAGGTATAATGTATCTAAATTAAAAAACTATACATTTGTGATATTTATTAAGATTGTATCATTAAGCAAAGGTTTTTTTTCTGTGAAGTATCTATTTTCGATTGTGTTGTAATATAATCTACAAATGATTTATTTTAAATTGTATTGCATTTTATAATAAAAAGAGTACTCTATTACAATATTTAGCAATTGTTTTTTTGTAAACAAGTTTGCTCCAATTGGGTTTATCAATCTTAAAAAAAAAAAAATGTTTGTCTCAACAGGAAATTAATAAATAAAAACAAATAAATTTACTGGTTTTCACTCGTTTAATGAGATCATCTTTATACTTGAGTTGTTTTAAATAAACATTTTAATTAATTTAAACTTGGCAGTTGGCAGCAATTTTAAATTGTTTAAACAAAATGGCGCATCTGTCAAAGTGTCCTCCTAACCTCGAATTCAATTTTTCTTAAGCAAATCATCGGAAAAACTAAATTTTAAGTGTCAGCAAATCAATTTGAAGCTATCAACGAGCAAGTAAGTTAATCTATACGTAGAAATCTCAGCGTTAACGATAAATTAATTAACATCCAGGCTTAATTTACGTCAGCTGCTTAGGATTTCGATTGCGATGCGCGCGCTACAACAGCAGCAGTAAATATCGCGCACTTCTTTTACTCCCAAAGTGGGAATTGCAGAAGAGTCGATGCGAAAAGAAAGCAGCAACTTTGTTTTATTAGTAAAGCGAGCTTGCGAATTGCGAACAATCGAAAATCGGTTCTCTTTTGCTGTGTTTAACAAACAAAATTCGTGGCGGTCGCGAAGAAGGAAGTGAGGATCACTTGCGAGACAATGGACGAACTGGCCGCTACTCCAAGAGCTGAGGGCCCCCCTGAAGAAACCATTAAGCCCATTGGATGCAAACATTACAAGAGGAAATCGAAATTTGTCGTAAGTGCATGGAAATTCCCATTTTAACCATTTTAAGCCCTACAAATTAGCCCCACAAAGACTTGCTAAATATTGCCTAATGTTGCAGACACCCTGTTGTGGTAAAGTTTACGTGTGCCGTTTCTGCCACGATGAGGCCGAGGACCATGCCGTCAATAGGAAAGAAGTTACCGAATTGATATGCACAATGTGCGATACGCGTCAGCCAGTACATGCAGAGTGCATCAAATGTGGAGTTCGCTTTGGAAAAGTGAGTGTGGTGTGCCCAATTCATAAATTTATCAATTACATAATTGCAAATTCATAATGCATAACTGAGGTGTGTAGTAACACACAACCAGTCAGCTAGCTAGTTAGTTATAAGTGTGCTCAACTTCTTTTTCTTTTTTTTTTTATTATTTGTTGCTGTAATGGCTCACTTTCACTTTTTGTCCATTGTTGTCACTGTAAGTAGTAGTAAGTGGAGGCCATGGTAAATTTGCTTTCTGCTTGTTTCAGTACACCTGTTTGGAATGCAATCTGTTTGATGATGAGGACAAGAACCAGTACCATTGTTCCGGCTGCGGCATCTGCCGAATTGGCGGCAAGGAGAAGTTCTTCCATTGCGAAAAGTGCAATATGTGTTTACCGGTGCAGTTGCAGAACGGGCACAAGTGCGTGGAAAATGTTTCGCGTTCGAATTGTCCCGTTTGCCTAGAAGACATTCACACTTCGAGAATTCCATGCCATATACCAATGTGTGGGCATCTACTGCACAGGACGTGCTTCGAGCAGTTACTCAGGGCTGGACATTACGCGTGTCCCACTTGCCAGACGTCGCTAATGGACATGTCTGCTCTGTGGAAGTATCTGGACAATGAGGTCACGCATACGCCTATGCCAAAGGAGTACGAAAATTATGTCGCTGATATTCTCTGCAAGGATTGTCATAAGGTAACAATCATTATCTCTCCTTATTAATTAACTCTCAATTGGTTCGCTTAATTTAAAAGGTAATTAAAAAGTGAGTAGACAACAAAAATTATAAATAAACCAAGACAAAAGGTAAACAGAATATTTTTAAGTGTGAAAACAAGGAGTCTAAATTTATCAGACTAAAGTTTACTGTTCTTTTTTGCTTGTTTTTAGTAATTTTAGCATTTAGCCTTGCTTTGCTTCGTGAACATTTAATGATATTTACATTCCAACTAAAAAAAAAACTTGAGTTGATTAATAAGAAAAATATGTAAGTGTAAGTAATAAACTAATGGTTTAAATATAATTTTTTTAGTGAAACTTTTTCGTTTATTAGATCAGTAACTTGTTTATACTTTTCATGTATCCAAAAAAATATTTTATTTTGGCAAAAACAAAGCAATAACTTTCAAATAACAATTTAAAATGATGAAATAATAAAATGACTTTTAATTGCGTTTGCAATTCATATCAAACGTTTCTTAATTTTTTTAATAAAGTAATTTTTTCGTATCCTATACATCCGATTACGAAATAATTACTTCATAACTTGTAAAAACTCAATGTCTGAACTCAAATCAGTTTCTAATTATTATTATTATTATTATTTTGATTTAAATTCAGACAATTTTAAATTTAATTTTGCGTGATTTAAACATAAAAAGTAGTTAATAAAAAAATGTGCATTTTCAGGAAAGCGTTGTAAAGTTTCACGTGGTGGGTTTAAAGTGTACCCACTGTGGATCATACAACACCTGTCGCATAAAAGGCAGTCCCTGTCCGGAACCAAATAACGGCGCCGCATCCCCCGAAAATTTGCCAACGGTAGCAGCAGGTGCTGCGGTGGCGGCAAGTTCAAATGACGCCCCCAGTGATAGCGGTACATCGGAGAATGCCAACGGCGACGATAGATAATAATGTCGCATTTATCTAAATGTGCAGTAATTTCTTTTTTCGTTCTTTTTTGTTGTTCTCTTACAATAGAAAATTATAGATATACAAAGGCATTAAGAATTCGTTCGCACGATTAGCAACAAATTGAGGCCGAGAAAAGAAATTACTGAACGCGTACGTACCACTTTTTGTTTTGTTTGTTAAAACAATGAAATCTTCTTTGTTTGCTCTTCAAATCCAGTAAAATTTAAGAGTATACACTAACTAGTATGTAAAAAGCTATTGATTGACTTAGAAGTGCGCATTTTTGTTTTCTTAACGAGGAGAAAAAGATAAAGTTAGTGATGATTCAAATGCGGTAGCTGCTCTTTTTTTTTGCTGACAATATAATTCATAGTCGTTATATGAAACTTGCGTGATAAATATCTATGTAAAGAATTCGTTTTGTTTTTAATATTGGTCATTATTGATAATAAATAAAAAAAAGGAAAATAATTAAATAAATTAATGTTCCCCTGTACAAAATATAAAAATGATGATGCTGATGTTAAAAGTTTCGGTATTATGTAATAATTGGACTTTTTTATTTTGTTCGCAAATTATATTTCTTGTTTGTTTTGGAAACTAAAGATTAAAATTAATATTTCATAATCTAATAATTATAATATATATCATATATAAAGGCAGATATTAAAATACCGATACTTTACACAAAGTAGTTTCAATAACGTTGACTTTTTTCTGGTTGCACCACAATTCAGTCGTGTAGACGTTTACGGAAATTTGTTTATAATAATAGTTGGGAATGCGCTTACGAGTTTGTCAGATGTGGTCCGGTGGGAAACTGGCGTCCACTTTGTCCACAGGTGGAGGACTCGACACCATCTTCTTACCGCTGGGCTCTTGTGTCAAGTATCCCGCAGTTGTGGGCGTTCCAGCTGAACAAATTTTACAAATTTTAATTATGGAAGCTATCAAAAGTGATCTCAAGAACAAAATTTACAATTAGAAAAAAGATCTTACCAGTGAGATAGCCGATGGTAGGTGTATTGGATATAAAGAGGTCATGTTTTTGATCTTTGTAATCGCACCAAACGGAACTCTTGTCCAAAATGGAGACCACTTGTTCGCCGTACAAGGGGCTCTGGCACATCGCCTTCAGGGCTTTCACGATCTGCGCTTTGGTCATGGCTACATTCTCCACCACCTCCAAACGTCCGTCCAACAGTTCGAGTAAAAACTGCACGAACTGGACATCCAACGCTTGTTTAACCAACTGGTCCTGCTTCGTGGAAAACAGCCTGTGCAATGTTTCGCACGCTAAAGGAACCATATCCTTTCTCACTTGCATCGCCTGTTTCATCGGATGCATGCAATCAGTCTGTGCAATGGATGTGATGCAAATCTAAAAAAAAAAAAAACAATTAATTATTTAAAACACTATGGTTATTTAAAATTAGGAAACTCAAATGAAAACTTACAGTACTATTAGAAAGAGCATGTAATATTTGCAGAGAAGTTTTGGGCACTACCGTTTGCCGAATGTTCATACCCATTTGTCTGCACACACGCGGAATGTGTCCCATCGATGGGACCAAATCTAAGAGAGCCGGTTGCGCTTGCAAAAGCGCACAGAGTGCATTGGTGCCCATCTCCAGAAATTCAATATTTGGCTTATCCTTTGCCATCAATGTTAGACAAGTCTCCATAAGCTCCGAAAGAAACTCTTTGGGTCGCCTAAGGGTCCACGTAGGGTTCGATACGAATATTCTGATGTAGACGCCGGCCACAATGAACTCATTAGGATTGGCCACTGTGGTCAATCCGTTGTTGTCTGGCATTTTCCACAGCAAAGATGGATTTTGAGATTGCGCGCTTTGATGTCTGCAAAAAGAAAATCCCCAAATTAATTTAAACCAATTATTAATTAACAAAAACCCAACTTACTCTCTGCGTAATTTTGCCACATTAGAACAGACGCGATCTTTAGCTTCCTGATTCCAGATAAGTTCAGGATGCTCGTGTTCAGTTTCAAACATATTGACGCTAGCTTCCGGACTATCACGCATCGCGTCTGAAAAAATGGGCGGCAGAAATGCCCCCAAAATGAGCCGTATTTTAGGACCCACCAATTTATCCGTGCTCATTTTGGCCAGTAACGTCGCAGTGGTCTCCCTAATTTGTGGCGATGGACTATTACAAAACAAGTCCAGCAAATAAATTGCAGCCCCCTTGCTTAGAGCCTCCTTCACGATCTTGGTGGTGGAAAGCAGAGCATGCAGGACATCCAAAATCTGGCTCTGGTAGTCTTGCAAAGTATACAAAACCAGAAGCAAGTATCCTAAAACTTCGCTGTTGGCTATATCATTGACGCACTCGTTGTTCCTGGTAACTATCGAAATCAACAGCAGACTGGCCTTCTGAATGGGAGTATGAGTGACGTTCAGGAAATGGAACAACAGTGGAAATTGCCCTGTGCATTGCAATTCCACACCGGGATTATTCTTGACCAAATTTGCTAACGCCATCAGAGCCATCGTGGTGTTCTTCAGCCTGTCCTCAATGGTAACACTGTATGCAATGTTCACCAAGTCTTTAATGTGCGCGTACTGTTCGCCCAAATACTTTAGCAGATCCGAAGCGAATGTCTTAGGCTCGACGATACCAAATGTGGGCTGCTCATTGAAAATCCTGATGAAAATACTGCCGATGATGAGTTCGTCTTTGTGCGCACTGTAAGCAAAGGTTTTCTCATCGATGGACAGCACGGCTTCATCGCGTGCTTGGCACTGATTCTGTAGGAAATCCAGCAGTTCGCTGCGTGTGCCATTGTCCCATATCAAATAGGGCGTTTCGCAGTTGCTGTTCATTGTCTTCAGCAGATCTTCCGGTTTATCTTCGGAGAGCTGGTTGGCCAAGTACGGCGTTAGTAGTACTTCCAAAATACTTCTGGTCACTGGATTTTCCGGTGATTCTTCCAAATAACCGCCGAGGCGGGCGCAAGCATTTACTGCCGCTTTGGCCAAATTGTTGCGCACTTCTTGTTGATTGTCGTTTTCGCTTTTTTCCACACCCCCTTCGTCCAGAGTATAGTCATAGTTGAACATAAATAGCAGCAGATGCCATAGAGCACCAGATTTCAGCATCTGCATCTGAAGAATCGAGTCTCTAGATAGGGCATTGACGCAATCTGTCGCCACGTAACACAATCTTGTTAATTTCTGTAAAACAAACAATGATAAAAATGCAGACGCCACATTACAGTACTTTAATTAAATTATGAACTCTTTTAGTTATATTATTTATATATAAAAAAAGACTTACATCAAAGTACAAGAGTCTGCACAAATCCTTGATCAATTCGGGCATCTCGACCATCTTTTCCCTGCATCCGGAAAACTGTCCAGCCACACTGAAACACTTGGTGATGTGCATGGAAACCTGAACACAGGTTTCATCTGGTTTCGAAGAGTTATTAACAACTCCAACGCATCTGGAATAGGCTTCCAGCAAAGTCTACAAAGAAAAAAGTAAACAACATTTAAAAAAAAACTTACAAAAACATCATCTCCAAAAGCAAACCTCTAATCCAGCTTCCCTTCTTAACTCTTCGGCATTCAGAGCTGAACATTGGACCGTATGATAGGCCAATTCGGTGGCTGCTGTTAACAGTGGCGCAGTTTTCGAGAACAACTTATCATCAGCAGTCTCAATCTTGATGGTCTTTATCAATTGCGGATAACCGGCATATTTATAAGGCTGCAATTCGCTCGAATACCTATGGAATAAAATGCTCTGCGCCCGCAGCACCAGAACAATATTATGAGGATTTGGTCCATCTTGCCAACTGCTGCGACTGCAGAGAAACTCATAAGCGACGCGCACTTGTTCGAATCGCTCTCTTCCTTCCGGGTTCTTATCCGGATGGAATTTACTGGCCAACCGGTAGTAGGCCTTTCGAATAGACGCTTCATCAGGGGCTCCTTCCAATCCCAAGGTTTTATACGCTTCTTCAACAGTCATAGCTGCTGGCTTCTTTTCCACTTCAGCCCTCCAAGCGTCCAAAACATCTTTCAGAAGTTTTACCGGTTCCGGGATGGGCCAATCGGGAAAGCGAATGGTATCACAAAGATGTCGCAGATAAAATATATTACAGAAGAGTTCGCGTTCCAATTGCGGATACCGGATGGCCGGTATTTGCAAGTAATTGTACTTGGCCATTGTATGGCATCGTAATTTTGGTGAGAATTCAGCAATATGCGCTGAGATTTTTTGAATCAACATGCGCCTGCAAAAACAATTCGAAAAATTTTATTGGAATTTGCTAGAAAATCATATATTCGTACCTCATTTCAGCGTTCCAAATCGCTTCCGGTGTATCGTACTCGCCCAAGTAAATTTGGGCAAACTTTTCCGGTCCGTGGTTTTCCAAATAGTAAATCATCGCTTCGGGCAAAAGGTGTCCTAGAATACTTCTTTGCATTATATCAGTTGTTGCCATCTGAAAATTATCAACAATTAAATTAAATTAAATTAAAAAAAAAAGAGAAATTTAACATACTTCATCAGCTTTAAATGCTTGCTTCATGTGTGTTAGCTTCAAAAACCTTGCAATGGGCAACACATTGCTTCCGGTGTACATTAAAATAAAATAAAAAATACCGGTTTTGTAAACGGTGGACATTTCCGGATTATCTTCCATGATTTCGGTTAAAAGTGTGGCCACTTTCTCCACCAGAATCGGGTCGAAAGTGAGAAGCAATTGTACTATATGGGGTGCCCGTTCGGACAACAAACGTTTTACTTTCGGCAGCGGCCTTATGACGGCCCCATCCTGGTCCCTGCTCGGATAATATTCGCACATCTTTAAGAGTACATTTAGAATGAGCGTGGCCAGTTCGCTTTCGTTATAAAATTGAGTGCCGCTTGCCATTAGACACCACTTTATTTGCGGCACTTGTGCGGCTATTTTCCAATTGTCCATTCCGAAAGCCCAGCATTTTGTTTTCTTGTTTACTTTACCTTGTTTATATAATTCTCTTAACTGAAATTTAGTTTATTTATATATAATCTTTTAAAATGTTTTAATTCAGTAATAATTCAGTAATTGTAAAATGCAAAAATGGCGTACCTCTTTAAAACTAAATGGACCTTTCCTTTCGTTGTCATCAGTAATGTACCATTCCTTTTCGGATTCGACGTTCATATTGGGGCCGGCCTCAATAACGTTCGTTTGCGTTGGAATCATCGCACGTGCGGTGTGCAAATGCGCTAAAGTTACCAAATCCACCAGGATTTTAATGCCGCCCCCGTCGAGTACATCTCTTACGTTTCTTCTATGCAATATCACTTTGTTTAAAAACAATACAATCCTATCACGTTCCGATTTGTCGGAACACTGCAAAAATAAATGTTTTAAAATTCTGATTTCATTCTTCATATTTTTTTTACAGTAAAAAGAAAATTTACTTACCCGTTCCAACATTCCGGTTATATGCTTAGTATCACTGAATGGTCCAATGTCTTCGTAGTACCTCCCGTAGACAATGGACATTGCCTGCAAACACATGCACTTCATTTCGATTTTGGGAGTGAGCAGGAACCGATGGTACAGGTCGTTGAAGAACTCGTACGACCTCCTGATGGGCGAATCGTCGCTGTCGTCCATCTCCAGCAGCAATCGCAAGTAATAATCTCCGATTTTGACTTCGTCGGCCAAACATTGATAGGTCAACTCGAACTCCTGATGATTCCACGCTACCAGAGTGGCTCCAGCCAACTCGCGGTCCGACCCGAATTGCTGCACTTCTTTCTCTAAGGCACTGCGGAGCTCCTCGCGCGTCTTATGGTTCCAAATTAAATTAGGCAGCTCGTGGTCCTGTCCGAATTTGTAATAGAACAGACTCCAATTGGCCTCAGCTTTGATCATCTCGCGACGTCTTCGCAAAACGATCGGTCGCTCCTTCAGCTTCTCCTTGCGTTCGATCACAATGCCCATTTGGGCGCCCCAATGTTGCAGGGCCTTGTTAGTGTAGTGTTCCACTTTCTTCTCGACATTGCGGAACTGTTTGCCCAGTGCCGCCCAATTGGCGCCCTTCTTGTTTCTTTTCGAATGGTCCAGGGCCATTTGAAGATTGTCGCGATGGTTCAGGAGCTCTGTTTCCAATGCAGTTTCCGGGACTTTGTCGGTGGAATCCAGAAAACTTATTAATCCTGTTGGCTAAACGCATTTTTTTTTAATTTAATTTTTATTAACACTTTTTTGTAATGTAGAAAAGAAAACTCACCATGATACGTCTCAATAAGGCCATAGCTGTTGGATTTCCGGTAACCCAAAGGCCAACCAAATGTCTGGACAACTGCCGGTGCGTTAATAAGCGCCCATCCGAACCGGAAGTATACAAGGAGGCCAAAACATGTCTTGGCAAAGCTCCTTCAGCTAAGGCTAGACTTTGCATTTTCGCCGCAACCTCAGCATCCCCTTCTTCTATCAAAGCACGCATTACCAAACCAGCCCCTTTGACGATAGCCATCGATGGATGCTCAAACAGCCTGAAAAGCATTCTTCCTCTGTCGGCCACCATCTCCAGTAGTAAATCGAAATGTTTGCCCTCCGTTGTTTCGCTGTACGGGACGCACAAAGCGAACGTCATCAGGTCCAACATTGCACTTACAACTAAAGCACCCGTATTCTGAGACT
Source organism: Holobus sp. GC000080 (assembly GCA_030556065.1). Taxonomy (NCBI): domain Eukaryota; kingdom Metazoa; phylum Arthropoda; class Insecta; order Coleoptera; family Staphylinidae; genus Holobus; species Holobus sp. GC000080. The sequence continues at coordinate 21,919 of JASKGO010002324.1, forward strand.
AAAATATATATAAAAAAAAGTTACAAATAACGTAAAATAGTAAAAATTCAAAAGGAAAAGAAAAATAATGATTCCAAACTTACTACATGTGTTGTCCACATATTCAGCAGACTTTCAAGAAAACTTTTCGTTTGCAGCAAGGACGATTTATTCAGTTGTTCTTGTCTGAGATCGTAGCCATCATACGTGGGATGCATAAGAGCACAAATCACATCGATGGCCGCATAAGACACACCATTATCATTCCTCCGTAAGGCGGTCACCACTTTGTTTCCTATTGCTTGCCGGAATCCATTGAGGGTCGTAAAGGCTGCGTAACCGACTTTACTGGCAATTAATCGGCGAAGAGCTTGAAATTGAGCCTCCAATTCAACAGTGCCTATGGAAGTCTGATCTCCTTCTTTTTGCACCAAAGCTTGCAGGGCTCCCGTTATGATTTTATCTTTGTTTTCCGCGAAGAAACTACTCTAAAAATTTTTAATATTTCTTAGTATTTAATTTATACCTTAATTATTTATTAGCTATAGTTTTAAAGACAAGTTACCTCTTGTGAAGCACTATAAAGCAATCCACTGTAGGGAGCATTAGCATTGAACCTCCTTACGCATTCGGAAAATGAATGCCTGGGAGGCGGATTAATCATATATTTGACATGATTAAGCTCCGTTTCTTCGTCGACAGGACAATGAAGGGGTCCCAATCGAAGTCCTCGTTCGGTCGGGCGCATCGTGATATGAACGTCTCTGTTTCCAGAAGCTCGAACTCCATCCAACAATGACGCCAACAACGAATCCCTACAAAAATACATTAAAAAATAACAAAACAATCTGAAGATATTTATTTGTGGAACAAAAAATACCTGTCTGTTGCAATATAAGTTCTTATGTGACCGTAAATGTACTCGATGGAGAACAATTGAGGATTTTCATTGTCTCTGACCAGTGCAAAAATATCCCCAAGTGGCCTCAAAGTGCACACACTGTAGGTTTGTGGATCTCTTTCCAGAAGACAAGTCTCCGATAAGCAAAGAGTGCGTCTCAGGGGTTCCTTGTGTCTGGCTTTATGGATTTTATACACTTGAAATTCAGATACTGACGTCTGATGTTCATCGCCACTGAATTTACCGAATCGTTGCATTTGGAACTGCTCTAAAGTGATTAAAGCAGGCAGATTCTTTACAGTGACGCCCAAATAAGTCGATGCGCTGTCCAGAATCTTCTGTTTTATTGCTTCAGAGTCCACCGATGTGAAGAGATGCAAGCGGCTGAAGCCACCGCAGCCGATTACGAAACCACCAGGATAATCGGACATTGAGAGGATGCCTTCCATGTCTTTGAAAGCGTAGGTGGCCAATACTGTATTTGTGGCTGGATCCAATTGGTCCAAAGAGTACGCAGTTACCTCTAAAATTACCGGCAATCTTACATCAGACCAGTGGTGTTTATAAGCTTGGTATCTCTGCAAAACAAATGTTTTCATTAGATAAATGTATTAATGAATTTACTATTACATATTAAATGAAAAGAGATAAAAAGAAGTCAGATATGTTGTAATTAAACAAAGCAATGACCTCTAAGCTAAGTAAGTAAATAATAAAATCATGCTAACATTGATTTCCTTTGGTTTCTCTGCAAACAAATGCCTGTATCTAAGGGCCTCTGTCATCAAATTGGCTCTGTGCTCAGATGAAAAAGTCATGGTGTCCAACTTCTTCTCCTTCTTCATGGTGAGCTTAAACTCATTCTGTATATGGCCAGCAGTTTTGCCGGGCGTTATAGAAACAATATCACTGAACACCCATCTGTTGGTCACATCCAAATTTGATGGATTGTAAGTGGTAATGCCCAATGTACCAATGGAAAATATCCTTTTGTATCTGCAAACAATAATAATGCAACATTTGTTTCCATGGAGTATCTGATTACTGCTGATGAAGCACTCACTTTCCCTTCCAGGAATGCTTGGTGACAAGGAAGCAGGCCACATCTTGATTATCAGTGATGGGCAACATCATTGCATTCACCTGCAAATCAATAGGCATCAATTGGTTTACCATTAATTGAGATCACATCATGCACAATCAATGGAACACAATGTACTTACTTTTGACATTTATAGGCTTAATTATCTTTTGTGTCATCCATGAGTGTTGTTGTTAGTACGGCAAAATGAGTAAAACAAAGAACAGATTTGTTGAAATAAATGATTGAGATGGTTTTTCAAATACAGCTCAGAGTTAGTTGTGAGTTTACTGTGGCGATAAACAATTGACTTACTTTATGCAATAGGAAATGCTCTCACACGCTAAATTTCACTTATCATTATTTAGATATCTTGTACCATAAACATTTTAATCGCAACTTTGTTAGCTAATGCAGAAAATCCCCAAAACAGCAATAAAAAACACTTGCCGTGCATATCATGTGCAGTGACATTGAGACATCGGCGGACATCGGCGAACAATGACAATTGACAGTGACGGTCAAGTCAAGTGGAAGTGGGGGAAGCCTATGACATCACAACACCCACGCACATGCAGAAACATATGATCATCAAAATCATCAGAATGGGTAAGAAATAAACAATCAACTGATAAAAACAATTAAAGTACGACTTGTAGAAACAATTAAAAGGATTTATCCTACCGCAGAACAACTGAAACAACACTTTTCCATTAAATGTACTGAGGAAAACTGCCACAGTATATTTCAATCAAGTGCCAATTTGAAACTGCACTTGTTGAAGACTCACAAGAAGGAAAACGTTCAATTAACCGCCGATAAAAATGATAAAAGTGCTTTTTTCCATTGTCCCGAAATAGACTGCATTTATAACCAAGAAAAAAGTTTCAACAGTATGAAATCTATAAAGCAGCATTTCCTAAAAGTTCACTCAAAAGAAATCTCCTGCAAGAGATGCAACAAAAACTTTGCCACTTCTGCTGCTGCCAACATTCACAGCAAATACTGTGGTTTGAGTTTTAAATGTTTAGACTGTACTAACAATTACACAAGCTATGAAACATTGCAAACACATGCCAGAAGAAAAAAACATGCAATTCTAAAGAAACAGAACTATTTGCCCATTACAAATACTGTAGTTTATCCAAAAAACATTAAAATCCCCAAATCAGGAAAGAGTAAGGCTAATTTAAAGCTAATTTTGCCTAAGCCTGAAATCAAAGAGCTTCTGACAAGCACTCAATCGACACAAACTGAATGCAAAGATAAAGTGCTAAAAGATTCCATTTCGCAAACTGATGAAGAGGCTAAAAGTGCAGATGAGAATTGTAAAGCCTCTTTTGGAACTCAAACGTTGCTGGACTGTAATTTAATGGTTCCGGGGAGTCTAAGTTTTGAATCGATGAATTCAGGTTCGCAAACCATGTGCGATAACAATCTTTTAGGAAGTTACTATAGTATGGAGACCCAAACAGATCTTTTCGATGATTTATTGCCGGATTTTTGCAGTAATAATTATACGCAAACGTACGATGATGGCCTATCAAATGAACTAATGAACAACGATATTCATACCCAAACCATGTTTAGCGATTTACTTAGATCTGTTGGCAGTCAAACTTTAATGAGTTCGAGTAATAGTCCCGATTTTGAGTCAACTTTAAGTAATTGTAAGGAAATTTCCGACATTCAGACGCAAACAGATTTAGTTTTTAAGGAATTTTTTGGAAATATTGATACTTAGACATGTTCTGTGATAAATATTTTAGTAGTTTATTCTTATTTATAAGTATTATTAATATTATTAAAAGAATAACAGTCAGATTTTGTTTCTTAAAGAATTTTTTTTAAATTTGAATTTTTAAATAATTTTAAATTGTCAAAAAAGATGACAGTAATGAGAACATAACCTAAAAATCGTTTCCTGCTGAAAGTTGTGCAGTCTGAAAAAATATCAATAAAAAAGCAATAAAAACAAAAATAATGTATGGCAATAATTTATTCTTAATAACAGAGGAATAATGTGTGAAAATGGTGCTGAAAGTATTGATGCAGTCGATCCTAGAGTACAAATAGAGCTGGAAACCCTGAACAATGCCACTGATGAAATAAATCGACTGGAAAGTGAACTGGAGATGTGCAGAAATGCATTCAGGAACCTGCTATGTGATAGTGCAGCCAAAATAGATGCTTTAAGATTAAAATTAGGCTTATGTGTGGAGAGGGCTAAGCCCTATTATGAGGCTCGCTTCTGTGCCAATGAGGCACTCAAACAAACACAAGTTGCTGCTATGAAATATGAGAAAGCAAATAGTGCACACAGTGCAGCCAAGGAAATGGTTTATTTAGCTGAACAGGGTTTAGGTGGACGCACCCTAGGTATTTTTCACTTCTTCTGTTATTAACTTTTATTCTTTTTATTTATTTGTTTATTTTTTGCAGATCCTGCTTGGCAAGAAATGCTAAATCATGCAACTCAACGCGTCAACGAGTCTGAACAGGATAAAAGCATATCAGGAAACGAGCATCGGTTGGCTTGTATCAAGCATGAAGCTGCTAACTCTAAAGTTAAGATGCTGCAAAAGGAATTGAAAAGGGCCATTGCTAAAAGCCGGTAAGTCTTTATCTTTATTCAAGGTAAAATTTACTATTTCTGCGCTTTTTGTACTTATTAAGTTGTTGCACAAATTTAATTGTTTTTGCTGATTTTCTTATTGCTTGCATGGTATTTTTTTAAGGCTGTAGATGTGATTGATCATTTAATTTTTTTTAAATTTTTGTTAATAGTTTGTCCATCCGAAGAAACTTTATGACCATTAGTAGTCTTGCTTCAAGGCATGACTTATTGTTTTTGTAAGTAAATCATCCTTTTTCGTTATTTTGAGCTATTTTTTATTATGATAATTTGATTACATTTCATTGGAAGGCTCACTGAGCATATAAAATCATATTTTCATTTGAAAAAAAAAGAAAAAGCGCAATTGAAAATGTTTTAGGCCGTACTACGAAATGAAAGCGCATTACAACCAACTGCTGGAATGCCAAAGAACGCGCATTAACAATCTAGAGTCACAAGTGTCGTCCTCCAAGTTAACTTATGCGGCTGCCCTGAAGAATCTGGAGCAGATCTCCGACGAGATTCATCGCAATCGAAATTCCAAAGCCAAATTGAGCGCCTCCAAGTGCAAACAAGCCAGCATGGACAGCACCGAATCGTACGTGGACTTCGCCGAAGAATACAAAACGTTGTCGGACAAGTTGCCGATGATGGACATCCCTCCCATGTCCTCCAGCGACAATCCCGAGATGGACGGCTACAAATTGTTGCCGACGAATACCGCCCTGTCGCCGGCCAGCACCATCGACGACAAAGTGATGCCAGTGGACATGCATTCCGGCGAATGGACCGAAATCAATTTGGATGTTTCGAGTCCGGAAGAGGAGCAGGAGAGCCACGGACGACTGCATCGGCAGAAAACGTTACCGAATCCGATCCTGGATGATTCGGAATTCGATAACGTGAAGCGCATCAAGTCGCACATGGACTCCGTGCGTATTTCCAACTGGATCCAGCGATCTTCGGCCGCCAAGCAGCGCAGCGAGTCGGAAGAGATGCGTACGATATTTTGCGGCATCGGATTTGACCACTCTAAACTGAGTAAGAATGTTGCAGGGCGTCGACAAAGTCTGGACAATATCCTGGGGCCGACCGGTGAGAAGATGAAGGAGATCTGGTCGCAGGGAATGATGATGCTGAATATCAGTGCGTTGACGGAGCGCAGGGGAAGCGAGTCGCGCGTCCCCGACGCCGCCAAGCAAGCAGCCGGCAAGAAGTTGCCCAGTCCCTTGGAGAAGACGCTCACCTATTTGAATATCGAGGACGACACGTCGGACTGCGAGAGCCTGAGCAGCGTCGACATGTTGAACGAGGAGCAGATTAATTGTCTGATGTTGGACAAGGATTTGCAGGATGTGTGCGAGCAAGTCCTCGGTACACCCATTAATGAAGTCGTAGCGTCCAATATCGTTGCCGATGCTACTGCTACAGCTAATTCCGATTCCCTTTGCCAGTAGATGGTAGTATTTGGTTTTTATTTGTTGCTATTTTAAAGTTTTAAGGAGTTTTTAGGTAGTGCCATAGGGCTGATTTAGAAATTTCTGGTGCGCTTTCGGGTTTTGTGTCCTTTTACTCATTTTATTATCTTGTCGAAAGTTTTGTTATGTATTTATAAGCAATAATAGTGCATTGAAATTAAATATGCCCTGATGAATTAAGTTTTGCTGCCTTTTTCCCTTTGCTTCAATGTTTTCAAGGATGCTTTATGGTGATTTAAATGTAGGTAATTATTTATTTTATTTCAAAATGTTTGCCCCATGTTATTAAGAAGGAGAAAGCAATTAAGTTAATAAATTGCAAAAATTAATGATTTAAATTTAAATGAAGAGAAAAAATATTTAAACAATTGGGCAGATGGCGGTACAGGTATCAATAAAATTATAAAAAAAAAGAAATCTAAGGTACCAAAGCGCATGCTCGCCTTACTGAGTCTGTTGTTTAGTGGTTTTTAAGCCAGTTGGTCAGTCCAGTCGCAAACGCAACGCCATCGACTCAAGAGCAACCACCCTTTCGGATTTCCTTTTTTACGAACAGATTGTGTTAAGCAGTATTATCAGTGTGGAATAATACAGCCAGAAGAGAATTAGCTGTATCTAGATGATAGTAGGGAAGTCGTTGAACAATAGACAGTGATTTAGTCCAGCATCTCGTCAATCAAGGAAGTAATCTTCGAGTTAAGTGAGTAGCACAATGAGAATTGTATACCTAGTACATACATACAGATGCATTCGAGTGAAAGAGTGCTGTATTGATATATTATATGTATGTGGTAGTACCTTGTTGTCCTGTGTGGGTGCAGGCAGTTAGTAAAAACACAAAGCGAGCAATTTATTTCAATTTTATGCGATGATTGTCGCCCCGTTCGTGTGCTTTTTCTTTTTCTGCGCACGTTCGCGCTACAATTCAATGACAATGGTAATGGTCCATTATCAGCCGACACGTAATTTAAACGTACAGAGAGCGAACCAATACCGCGCAATGAAAATACCTTTGTAATTGGTCTCAATTAGAAATTTTTAGTTTCACAAAAACGAACACACACACAGAGATGGAAATCTAAATGTGTGCTGCTGCTGCTGCTGCTGCTGCTGTTGGGAACTTCGTCGTGTTGGAGAGTAAATGCGAAAGAGAGATGCTTTTTTTAGAAATCAAGCAGTACTTTGCGGTGATGGTAATTTGAATAAAAACGCACGTGCAGATAAGTTTTGCGATGGTTTTGCGCGACCCACTAAATGTTGCGAATGTGCAGAAGTCCCGCAAGAGCCATTCGGGTGTCTAGACTACGCAAATTAATACTTTTATTACTTGCTGATGGTTTATGTTCAAGTGATTAAAGGGTTGAACTGAACATTATTAATTAGTTGTGTTTTCAGAAAGGAATTTGCTGTTGTTTGTTAAGAACGTTACATTGTATTTGTCTCTAAAACAATGGTTACTTTAATTAACTTTTGAGTGAAGGTTTTATTTTTGATTTAAAGTCCATAAAGTATTGCAGAAGTTGATTATTTTATGTTTTAATGCAAATTTATACTATGAAAAAATTATTATTAGCAATAAAAACTTGTTTAAAGTTCAAACAAACTTAAGACATTATAAAAACTTAATAAAATTCCAAGAAACAAAAAGTAACTATTAATTTTTTTCATTGAAATTGTTTTTACATTCAATCAGCAATTAATAATTAAATAAAAAGTAATACAATCCACATAGCATTTGTTTGATGGCGCATTAAAATTTAAAATGCAATCACTGCGCGCAAATTACAATAAAACAATAATAAACAGAAAAAAAAAGAGGAATTAATGGCAATGATTAAGATTTGTTACAATAATTACAATAGTGAAGCAAGACGTTTTCATGTGCATTGAACATACAAAGCAAAGAAGCAATCGAAAGTATCCAAGTTCCATGGATTTCTCTTCTCGTCCTTAGGATTCCTACGTTTGAAAATATTGCATTCCGAATCGAATATCGACAATGAAAACAATTTCGCACTTACACTGTGCATACTAATGTCAATTAGGAACAATGTTAAAAAACAACATAAAGTGCAACAACGTGACCATAATCATCGACTTCATTTTCAGTTTTGTTTTCGATTCCTGCTTTCATTCGGCACGTGCCAAGCACTGTTAAAATAACAACTAACAACAAATAATACTTTGCAAAATTCTGAACGATTCGCTTAATTTTTTTTTTTTTTTTTTTTGTATTTGCAACTTGACGAACTTGTTCGCCGAAAGTTTGCGGAACAAACAGCAACTGGTTTTCATAATATGTAATAAACCGATCCTTCTTTACGTGGAATTTTTGCATTTTTTCTTCGGCCCACTTTTTTCTACCGTTCTTTTTCTCTTTATTTTATTCTATATTTTTTGTTCGAGCGGTTTTATCGCGTAAAGCGCGAGTTTTTTTTTTATTAATCCGCCTTCGCATACTTGTACAAATCAATTACGTTTGCAACTTGATGCGACTATATCGAGAAGCTCTGTGTAATTATACTATTCATACAATAAACTCATTATTCAAGGTTGGACAATATTTTTTTTTTTAGATTTGCTTTGCTATAAAATGTTGCGGTGCTCTATTGATGGATGTTCATGTCTTGCTTGTCTTGTTGTTGCTATTTCTGTGACGACCATATAAAGTATGATCTCCGATCATTTATAAGAAAGTGTGTTATCTGTTGTTGCAATCAAATTGAAATTATTGTTATTGGTTACTTATTATTGGCATTTATATACTATGTTTAAACTTCGTTGCTCGAATGACATGACGAAGGTACGATATATCGTATAGTATAGTCAGTGTGTGTGGAGTTTAATTTCAGCATTCGAAATACCGCGATAGAAAGTAAAGGAATGTGTCATTATATATTTGAACATCGTAACAGTTTTTGTAATTGCTCCGTTGTTTCCATTTTTCTCTCTTTTTATTTGTTTTAGTGCGGTTTCCTTTTCGCTTTTAGTTTGCTTCTACGTTTGATAGAAAAAGTTGTAACTGGTTTTCGGATTTCTTTTTCAATTTTGCCAATGGTTTTTGTTTTTATAAACTTGCTTTAGTGTAGTTTTTTTTAACTGTGTAAATTTGAATATATTTTTTTTTTTTTAATTGTTACATAAAAAATGTATTTAAAATTGCTTTTCTAGCCAATTTTATTTAATTATTATAATTAATTTTATATTTATACGCATTAAAAATAAGTTCAATTTCAATTTAAAATTTGTAATTGTTTTTTTAATTCAGTGTTAAATTTTAACATAAAATTTCACTCTTTTGGTCTAATTAAAAACGGTTCTAAATTAAATTTTTTAAATGTTTTGTTGGGCTCATTTTAACAATATTTAATATTATAATATTTCAAATAATTTTCGGATTATTATTAATGTTCAAATACCATTTATAACCTTTAAATAATAAAATTTGCTAATCCTTAATTTCTGCATAATTTATTTTGAAATTTTAACAAAAAATCGTATTAATCAAAAGGCAAATAAAGCAGGATATTAATTTTAATGGAGTTTGACGATCGACGTAAGATTTTTAAACGAATTTAGAGACTTTCGCTAGCATCGTATAAAGCGTTTTGCTTTTACGACCATTTCAAATATCAGCAATTTTCATTTTCACACATTCTACTAAATACAAATCGACTTCTGGCTTGCTTTTTGATTCAGTACACAGAGAAAAAACAAAGTTGAAAACAGCAATCATTTATATGCGAATAGAATTAATTGCATCTTTGCTTATTTAAAGTGCAATGCAACATACAGTAATAATAAAGTACCTTTGTATGTGTCGAAAACGTGCTCGCAAATGTCTCTTCTTGCTTATTTTTAATTGCTTATTAAACGCACAGGTGATAATATTAAATAATTAAAGGTCTTCAGTCTTTTTACGTAATCATCATTTAGTTAAAAAAATATATGTTGGTTGTATTTTGCCAATTTTCCAATTTAATAATAATTATTATTAAATTTTATGTACTTCTTTTTTAGAAACTTAATTTTTAAATTTAATATTATAATGGTAGGTACTTTCAGTTTAGCTCTAGCTCGGATCAGTCGTTTCATATTGATGAGGTATCATTAGGATCAATTAGTTAGCTGTAATTGACTTTCTGCAAATTACAACTTTTCTTGGCCATTAGTTTCATATGCAAAACAAGTGAAAATTTCAACTTTTAATGTAGTTTTTGAACTCATTACTGCTTTTTACTTTGCCTTTGTTATTATTCTTCATATATACCTAATTAATTTGTACTAAATTTCGCAATAGTTTTATTTACTTATTTTAATTTGCAGTAAAAATATATAAAAATAAAAAAGCTCTTCGTTGAACATAACAGTAACAAATAAATTGTGAAAAATACCAAATACGGTTATTCGATACCTCTAAATTTAGTCATATTATCCGTCCGTGGCCTTAATTTATTAATTAGATTCAGCTAAAAACAGCTTTTTTCGTTCATCAAGTCCCCAAAGAAATAAATTAAAAAACAAATCAAACAAACAAAAAAGAAAAACAGCAGCAACGCTTGTATGCTTTCTATATGGAAAGTGTAAATGTTCTGGTTTCCATTAAAAATGGTTGTTTACATTTGGAAAAGGCTCAATTAACAGTCGGCAATAATAAAAATGTAAATTAATTAACGTGGCAAGTATAGCGATTCGATTCGTTTCGTTGCCGGTTTTAATGAAATCTCACAGAATTTATTCTTGATGATGGCTTACTAGATGTAAAATTACATTGCATTTGTTGCATTGTGTATACTAGGATACAAGCAACTGACAAATGTACAAGAAAAGTGCACGGGAAAGTGAAACTCTACGAGGCTAATTTTATTATATTTGAATTTGAATCCTATTTATTATTATATGATGCCTAGATATGTATAGAATGCGTGGTTTTTAAGAGAGACAATGCTGAATTACAAGCTTTCCCGAAAACTGTAATAAGTTTTATTCTTTTTAATGGCCTTTTAATTTTATTTAATGTTTTCTTTTCTTTTGATATAAAAATTACACTTTGTTTGTTGATGTTTTTTTAAATTAAATTAAGCTTTTTTGATTTCCTTGAAAAGTCCATAAAATTTATAATTTGTTTTGTTTTAAGCGAATTTAATTGCACATAACTGCAATTCTTTTTTTTTTTAATTAATTTGTATTTAAATTTTAATTTTATCTTTGTTTAAAAGGGACGTTATATTTTAAATCTGCATGGCTTTCCAGAAAGAAATTACAAATACTTTTTAAATTCCTGATCTTTTAGTAAATTAACTGGGATTAAAGTAAAATACATTTTAGTTTTTATTACATTTTAAATTTAAATTGATTAGCTTTAATTTTTTTTAAAGAAGATGGGTCCAAAGACCAAATATTAATAAAAAAAAAAAAAAAGATTATGCAACATTAAAAAATAAGGTCAAATTGTTACCTTGAAATTAAACGAACAATAAGCGCATTCTTCTGAAAATTATACGGATAATTTATAAATAATAATTTCAAAAACGTAAATTAAATGTTATGTCATGGTATTAATTAATTTTCAGCTCGAAAGAAAATAAAGTTTCCACCGCATCGAAATCCATAAAATAACGAATTAATTAAAGGAAAATTAACATAACTAACTAAGCAAATTTTTGAAATTTATATTACATCTCATTAGAAACGTAAAAACTTGTAGAAAATAAAAAAAACAATAATTGCCATTAGAAAATATTACATAATGCACGAAATAACAGTCCTGCAATCAGATACAACAATCATATTCCAATTTAAAACTGTATAATTAAAATCATTAATTAAAACCAAATGGATTTTTACCAAAAACTGTTAACTGATAACAGCAAACTACGGAACTGCAAAAAAATATAACATTTTAAAGTTAATTTCTTTTAAATTAAAGAAAAAACTAATTAAAAATAATAATTAACCGATTGTTAAGTCTTATCTTTTAATGTATATCTACAGACAAGTCTTAAGAGTTAAATAAGAAAGACAGAAAGAAAGAAAGAAAGAAAGAGCTGAGAGTAAATAATAATTTATATCTGTATGCTGTATGTATTGCTGAAGCTATGTAGTCGATTACAACAAAATTCATATTATTTTTCGGTGCCAGCCTCCGAGTGGTACTAGCACTCACTAGTCGCTCTTAGCCGCGAGCCATCCGCGGAATTTCAACCGCGACGATCTCCACTTTACAGCTCCAACTCTGCGCTATTCTTTGCTTCGAAACCAGCAACGTTCACTTGTCTCTATCTATACTCTACCTACTCCTGTATGTATCGTACTACATACATTTTGTTCTTCATGCGTAGTATTTAACTCGACAGTGGACAGTTGCTGTTTGAATGTTTAAATGTTTGAATGCTCTGTCTCTCCACATGCATATCTCTTCAATCCAGTAATAATTGCAATGGCAACATTTGAATGCATTTGCATTTCATTAGAATTCTAAATTCTAATGGTAACCGCGATATCTAAGTACATAACATACCTGTTGTTTCAATAGACTCGTGCCCACTTTTTTATTTATTTTTATTTTATTTCTTTTTATCTTTTTTACCTATTTGTTTATTTCTTCTGTTCTGTTTCAATCAGTTTTTCTCCTTAGAGGCAATTCATCTTTCTTATTCTGTGCTGATGTTTAATTAATTTAATTATTTAAATTTAAACTTAAAGATGTTTTTAAGAACAGTAAGAAAATTATCAAAAATAGTTGGTGAAGAAGCTGAAACAACTTCCGGTTCAACCGGAAACAACATGAAATTTAAAATAATTTCCAACGTTTTCTGGCAATTTAAATTTCCTAGTATTCTTTTTCTTTTTGTTAATGAAGCTTGTTTTTTGTTTCAGTTTCATTGTTATATTATTAATTAAGAATTCATTAGCAGCATTTATTAGTTCCAGGAAAAGTAATTATTCTCCTTATATAAATTTAAACAATGTCTTTTATTATTATTAAAATATACTAAGTTATAACTGTAGTAAAGTTTCTCAAACTTAATTTCACTTTTTTATCTTTCAAAATAAACTTTTTTTAACTTTTAAATAAAATTTACAATGCCATTTTACATTGATTTTGTTTTTTAATAAAATTAATTAATCTCTTAGAAAGTATTAAATTTTAATAATTAAAAATCAATATTTATAATGAATATTTTGGCGATAATAATAAATATAAGTTTAGTTTTAAATATTATTTTATTACTTTTCAACGTTAAAAAACTTCTTTAAAAGTTTTTTAAATAACTTTTTATGCGAATAGAAAAAAAAAAACTTTAAACCACTTTATATGTTTGTTGAAGCATATAAAGGTCTGCAAATATTAAGGTACAAAGCAGAACCTCATTAACAAAATTTCTCCATTAAATTGCACATCACATTATTCAGAAAAAAGAGAAAAAAAGTTACCACTCAGCTTTGCCTTGTCACTTGAAACAACAATCTTGCAAGTCAAGTGACATAACGGTTTCCGATGATGGTCACAGTTACTGAAAATAAAACATTTAAACAGTTCACTTATTTCTTTTCTTTCGTCATTTATTCAAAACTTTACACTTTACACTTATTTTCCATTAAGCCTTTTAAAGTTTAATGAGTTTTAAGTTTAAAAAAATTATAATTGTAAAACTTGAAAATGTCTCGAGTGTCTTAAAACTTTTATTAAACTTTGATTGAGCTGCTTTTGATGTATTTTCTATGTATTATGTACAGTATTTTACCTATTGAGTCACTGAGTCGACCTAAATAACCTACCACAACATTGAAACATAATTCAAAAGTTAACAATCTCGATATGCATGTAACCATTATTATTTATTTGCTCGGAACGAAAATTTCTCATTTTTTTTTCCTCTTCCTCTTCTACACCGCTCTTTCTTTCGCCTTTTAACAGTGTATTTCTTAATCGCTATTGTTCTATTCCCCCGGAGAGACTCACTGTGCGACTTTTTATTGTTTTCCGACTCGGTTTCATTACGAAGCGTGGAAATATTACTCTCTCAGCTCTGCCAGAGATTTTTCCTCGCTGATCCAAATGTTCTTTGTACGCCGTACGTGTGAATTGTCTTTGCTTGATAATTTTGCCACAAATTTTTTTGTTGTTGTTACAATATAAAAAAAAAACACTTTTTACCAAAATTTAATTAATTAGGATTAATTAACAGATAATTAAATTGTTCAGAATGTCTACGTTGTTGAAATGGGCCCAAAACACTCAAGGTAAATTAAACAACAAGAACAGCACGACGAACGGCGAAAGGAAATGGATACATCCTCCGGAAGCGTTGCAGAAAGGACACATTGCCTATCTGGTCAAGTTTTTAGGAAACACTGTCGTTGATCAACCCAAAGGTACTACCTTTGTAATTACTAATTACGATAAATTATACAATTGAACTATAACTAATTGTTCTCCTCTGCTTAATGGCCTTTAAAAGTTGCGCTTGCGACACCCAATGGAATTTCGTTTCAAGTGTAATAACTTTCATAAATAAATATTACTATAACTTGAGGTGCAATTAAAAATCAATCGAATGGAATCTAAAAAGCAGCGATAGAAAGTCTTATATTTTATATGTTTTGCTATATTTATTTGAACTTTTATTCAATCGGAAAAGGTTATTTATAATGCACCAATTTTAATTATGGTTAATGGTCATTTTAAATTTAATTAATATACAATAAAAATTGCTAGTTTTGCTTAAATTACAATCAGATTCCAATTAGATTTTAAATTATATAGATGGAAACTTGAATATGGTAACTGTTTCACTTCAGTTTTGCGGTTGTTATATAAATTGAACAGTTTTTTTTTTTCATTATTCTTTTTTCCTTGAATGATTTTCTAGATATATTTTATATTGATTGCAATTTGCAATTATATAACAGTGGTTGTAATTAAATTTATAGGTACTACATTAAAATGAACATTTTAAATTAAACAGCAAATCATTTCTAAGCTCATAAAATAATAATTTAAATGGAAACTTTCGCCAGACGATTTAAAATTTATTTGACCTAGTCAAAGTATTTGCTTTATTACAATAAAAAAAAAAGAAATGAAAAAAGTTAAATGATAACTTGTATCTTGGAAATTTCACTTGCCTATTTTACAAATGTATCTGCTATAACTGTAATTTTTTACTTTTTATCACTAATTGGCTTTAGTATTCTCCAAATAATAATAATATCTAACATAACATTCAAACTTTTAAATGTTCAATTGTGATCAATTATCAGTTAACTTTATAGCTTATACTGTTTTTTTTAAATGCTTTAAATTAAAACTTTTAATTAGTTACTAATATTGTTAATTTTAGGTATTGAAGTGGTAAAAGAAGGCATTAGGAAGCTGCAATTCAGTCAGCAATTGAAGAAAAGCGAAACGGGTACCGCGAAAACGCGCAAAGTCGAACTGACCGTCAGTATTGATGGAGTGGCCATACAAGAACCCAAAACCCATACAATTTTGCACCAGTTTCCCCTACACCGTATTTCCTATTGTGCTGACGACAAAGGAGAGAAAAAGTTTTTCTCATTCATAGCTAAACAACCCAATCAAGGTAATCAATTTTATCTTATTTTTTTTTAAATCATTTTCATCAGTTAAATTCGGAAAATCATAAAAAAATAATGAATTTTGAATTCCAGAAAATGAACAAGAAGACAAACACGAATGTTTCGTCTTCATTTCGGATAAATTGGCCGAGGAGATTACGTTAACCATTGGACAAGCCTTCGAGCTGGCCTACAAACGGTTCCTGGACACTTCCGGCAAGGACCTCGACTCCCAGAAGCGAATGGTTTTAACCCAGCAAAGAATCAAACGTTTGGAACAAGAGAACAATATTTACAAGCAGCGACTGCTGGATGTCAGCAAGTTTGCTTCGATTCGCAACGAATTGGATCAGTATTTGCGCAAGAACGATATCAAGAGTTTGCTGGAGGTGCCGGCAAGTAATGCCGTTCTTCAGAACGGTACCAGCGACACCAGCAATCACCAAGATTACCACTTATTAGATTTAGAAGCTGAAATTACAAATGGCAATGGTAAAAGTTTTTTTTTCTTTGTTTTTTTTGCCAAATTATTATTGTTTTATTTTTAATTCTTTTCTTTTTGTAGCTCCTCCGGTACCTCCGCGAAACATCGACAATGCGCCAACAGTCGGAACGATGTTGCAGAATCTTCTGTTGGATGATTTGGAGGACAATGATGATGATTTTGATCCCAGGTCGTTCGAAACTAAAGACAGCAATACCAATGGGACCCAAAATGGCCCCACACCTCTTTGTAAGCTTTCCATTTTCTCCTGTTTATTTATTTTATTATTAATTGTTTAATTATGATTGATTTTTGTAGTGGCACCGCCTCCAAAAGCAGCTAAAAGAAGTATTAACAATAACAACAACGAAACTGCTGGTCGAACATTCGGTCAGGACTTATTCAGTGTGCCTAATATGAACAATAATAACAATATTATTAAGAAGGGCGGCCAGACGCCGAACAGTGCAAAGATTTTGGACCCATTCGAAATGGGCGACTTTAATTCCGCGCAAAATCCCGCTTCCAAGCAGGAATTCGAAAATGCTATCGGATTCTTGGACAAGAAACTCGTCGAAATGCAAGTGAGTATTAATTTCTTCTCTGTTTGTTTTATTCTTTGAAAATTTTATTGTTTTGTTTTCAGACTGGTTTTAGTCGTGGAATTAGTTTCGGAAATGAAGACTTCTCTCTGGAAAGCTTCGATCCTTTAAAAAATTAGTTCTTTTACAAAAAGAAACTAAAAGAAATTATGCAATTGATGCAAATATTTAGTACCATCGTGATTTATCCCCCAAAAATGTTAATTAAGTTATGATGAATTAACCACTAGGTCAATATAATTATGATAATTATTATTTGGATAATTTTTAATGCCGTAAATGTATTGTTATATATATTTTTTTTGTTTAATTGTATATTGTCTATGTAGCTTGTTATGATCATTTATTAATTTGTATAAGTTGTTAATCATATTTTTTAGGATAAAAAACAGTAGTCAGAAGTACATCAAAAGTACTGAATATTATAGATATTATTATCATTCCAATGGAAAAACAAATAATTATATATTTTAAGAACATTTCGATTATTTTTTATCTTATTTATTTATTAATTAATAAGTAACACTCCTATTGCCCTAAGAAAATTTAAATTTGCCGCTTAAAATTTAAATTTTAACATTGATCAACATAACCTATTTTATTATTTACATTGTTTGTTCAGAGTTTTAAATGATTTGCTCGTAAAACCCAAAGCAAAGTTTATCTTTAATGACCTCTCTTCTAATTTATTAATTATTTGTGCTGGTCCAGCTTACCGATAGGCGCAAAATCATTGATTATGTATAAATCGGTGTGCTCATTGGTCACCAGTGCGTCGCGTTTATTCCCAATCGAAAATCCAAGGACTTCTTCTTATTGCTTTCACTTGTTGCAGTTACACACAACTAGTTCAGCAACGACTAAAGCAAGCCAAGAAAAACGTAAAATGGTAAGACCACAATAGTGCTTAATAGAAGAATTAAATTTGAATCATTTCACAGGCTGGAAAGTTAACTGAAGAAGAGCGTAAGGAAAAGATTGCTCCTTTACTGAAAGCTGGATGGTCCATGATCAACAACAGAGATGCAATTTACAAAGAATACATGTTCAAGGATTTCAATCAGGTATTTAAACATGGTTTCATTTAGTGATTGTTTTTTGATTAATGTTAAATTATCAGGCTTTTGGATTCATGACTCGCACAGCTCTCTTAGCTGATAAGATGGACCACCATCCTGAGTGGTTTAATGTTTATAACAAAGTGCAAGTGACTTTGTCTTCTCATGATGTTAATGGCTTAAGTAACAGAGATGTAAAAATGGCTAATTTCATGGAAAAAGCTGCTAAAACTTCTGATTAAGGTAAATAGTATCAAATAACGAGGAAGATTAATGGAAAATGGACCAAAAGTTGTTTTCTTGTTAAAACTTATTAATTAAATAAATTGTACAAAGGAGCAATCAGAGCTCTATAGTAATAGTTATTTGAAATCCTCAGTCTGAAATGCTAAAATTTCCAGAATTATTAATACCATGATTTGGAAAGTCAACAAAATCCACCCTTCTGTATATTTTTGTCAGCAATGTTTTCAGTTCATGTGCATGTTCAAAGTCCCTAGTCTCACAGACAACTTTTACCTAAAATTTATCATCAAATTATTTTATTTCCTTCGACAAAAATGAGGTTTCAGTTATTGACCACTCAATTTACTTACTATTTATATTAAAAAGTAAATAAAATGATACAAAAGCAGAAGACTTACCTCAACACTGAAGACATCACAAGTAACCCACGCTCTTTCATGCAAAACATCCTTAATGGAGACACCAATGGAGGAAATTAATTTGCACAACTCGGCAATACCTCCAGGACGATCGCTCACAGTCACAGATAATTTAAGAAGTCTTCCTTCAGCAGCCAAGCCTCTTTCCAAACATCTACCCAATACTGTTGTATCGATATTGCCACCGCACAAATTTAAAACCACTCTAAATTTAAAATTAATCATTTTCTTCTATTCAAAATGTGATAAACTGTAAAATTTTACATTTACCTTTTGCCTTTAAGTTCATTTAAGTGTCCTGCTAAGATAGCTGCGAATCCCGCAGCTCCTGCACCCTCCACAACGCACTTTTCCAATTCGACCAGTCGCAAAATAGCCAATGCTATAAATTCTTCTTTAACCGTCACCTAAAAAAAGAGTAATTTAAAACTTTTGAACAAT
The DNA here is from genome assembly GCA_030556065.1 of Holobus sp. GC000080. Taxonomy (NCBI): domain Eukaryota; kingdom Metazoa; phylum Arthropoda; class Insecta; order Coleoptera; family Staphylinidae; genus Holobus; species Holobus sp. GC000080. Next base: position 40,810 of record JASKGO010002324.1, read on the forward strand.
TAAAAATTTCAAAAATAAATACTATTTTGTCTATTAAGGGTTTGGCTGTTGCGAATGCATTAAATCCGACCATAGGTACTGCTAAACCATCGGCAAGGGTTGCTTCAATGGGCACATAAGTAGGATGGCCTTTATCCATTGCTTTACTGAAACTTGCGCATCTTTCAGTTTCCACTCCCTGCCAGAAAAAAGAAAACATTAAAAAAGTGAATTTCAATTGGGGATTTTGCAATGTTTTGTAGTTTTTACTGACAATTATTTTAATATTGGGGTGAAGGGTTTTCAAAGCTAAGGCAACTCCTGCTATTAGTCCGCCGCCCCCAATTGGCACCACAACTGCATCTATATTGTCCACTTGTTCAGCTATCTCGAGACCTATGGTGCCCTGACCTGCCATAATGTGCGGATGATCATATCTGCAATTGAAAATTACATAATCTGTTGTTTGTTTAAAGCGTTAGCAAATAGATTGGATTGAAATTTCCATGAAATAGACATCCAAAACCTATAAAACAATTGAAAACAAAAAGTTACCCATTTATATAAGTATAGCCATGTTCTTTAGCTAATTTCAGAGCAATTCTCTTGGAATCAACCATATCTTTTCCCTGGACGACCACGTTGGCCCCATATTGGCGACACTTTTGAATTTTCATAATTGGCGCCACAATGGGCATCACCACGGTTACCGGAATTCCCAGCTTGTATCCGTGGTAACTGATAGCCTGAGCATGGTTTCCCAAAGAAGCAGATATGACTCCTTTGGCCCTTGTTTCCTGGTCCAGCATAAGCAGCGTATATCTAGCGCCACGCTCTTTAAAACTGCAAATAAAAACAAACTAATTACATAGCCGTCAAAACAATTCGGCAAACAAACACTTGAAACTATACGAAATGCTGATAACGCGATCCTTGGCCTGTTAAAAATTAGTAAATATAAACAAGTGGACTTTGTTTTTAGCTTACCTTCCGGTATATTGCAAAAATTCCTTCTTGAGGAAGATTTCCATGCCTGTTATCTCCGAAATATGCGATTTCTAGCAACAAAACACCCAAAAAAACGTTTTGGCAATGAAAAAACTGTTGTAAACTGGTAGTAAACTTACGATGCATGGTGTCATAACAACCCCAGATTTGATTTTAAAGGCTGCTGATGTGATGTCTTCGAATTGGATGACGTGGGGCTGCGAGGGATTACAAAAAGGGTCCACGTACTCAGCATCTTGAAACTCTTCCTGCATTTTTTTAAACAAACACACACAGAATTAACAAAACAGAATTTTACTGCTGCTAATATATTCGATATTCGTCTTCTTTTATGGTTTTGTTTGGTGTGCATTTATTGTAAACATGTTTGCGTTGTTTGTCTGTTATAATATGTTGATGATTACCTCTTGCTCGTCGGAAGAATACGTGTTTCTTTCCATTTGTGGCAAAATTTACGAAAGCAGTCTCGTCGGAAGCAATGGGAGGCTTGATCTTCACTCACTGGACGTCGCCAGATACATTGAGACTCTCTTAATGATTAATTAAATGTTTGTTAAGTTATTTCTCTGTAATTCTAATCTTTGACCCCCCCAGGCGCACTTTGCTTAATCTTTATTTCACTTCTCATTATCTGAACTGCTGAAATATGAAGTATTTTTTAATTTACCACACAATTTGCATCGTTTTCAAGAGTTTTTTTGAGTTTTTAAACAGTTCTTTAAACTTTTCTTTAATTTATTTTTAATGTGCGTTTTACAAAAAGGAAGTCATTCATTAATGCACAATACACAAGTTTTACGTTTGGAAATTGCAAAATTAAATTAATTAAACTATCAGTTAATGCAGTTAGTTTATAATTGAATATTAAAGTTTTGTTTAAAACTCTGTTTAAAACAATAAAGTTATCAACAATTTAAATTTTGGTTGCTTAGTTTGGCAGCCCTGCCATTTTATCACTAAAAAATCGCTATAAAAATTTTCCAACCTAAAAATTATTCCATGTCCAAGTTAAGTTTTAAAAATTAATAATTAGCAATTATGGCCAACGATTACTATAAACTGCTCAGTGCCAAAGCTAAATTAAGGCACAATTACGAAAATGTAATGACACAAACCTCTGTAGAACAGGTAAACCATCCATAGATTCCATTTTTTTCCTTTCAATAATCATCTACTTTCTTTGCAGTGTAAAGTGGAGAAAACTATGGAAAAAGTGTTTGAACACTATAGAAAATTGTGCAAGATACAGCCTAATATTCCGGTGCTTAATCGTGCAGATCACATTAAGTTTATTGTTGATAATTTAACTTACTTATCTCGTTCATATCAGGTTGGTCAAAAGGGATATTTTTCTTCAAAACAATATTAACAGAACTATTTGTATTACAGTATCTTGATTCAGCCCGACCATGGCTTTGCTACTGGTCCGTCCAAAGTCTTTCTTTGTTAAACTATGATGATCCAAACAAAAAAGAACTTTATAGTAATGTAGTGAAATTTCTAAGCAAGTGAGTGAAGAAAACAGTACTAATTTCTAACATTAATTGGGTATTTTTTAGATGCCAAACATCTACAGGTGGATTTGGAGGTGGGCCAGGACAATATGCTCATTTAGCCACAACATATGCCGCTGTAAATGCACTTTGCATTATTGGAACAGAAGAAGCATACAAATGCATAAACAGGTTTGTTTACTTTCGAATTTGTTTCATCTGAAATAACGGTTTTCCTTTGTAGGAAAACTCTGAGGGAATTTCTATGGAGTTTGCGAAGTCCCGAAGGAGCTTTTTGCATGCACGTCGATGGCGAAATCGACATTCGGGGCGTCTACTGTGCCTTAAACGTGGCTTCCCTCACTGATGTCGGTTGTGATAATTTGTTCTCGGGTACAGCCGAGTGGGTGAGAGGCTGCCAGAGCTACGAAGGGGGATTCTCAGGCTATCCAGGCACAGAAGCCCACGGAGGGTACACTTTTTGTGGACTCGCTGCTCTTGTTCTTCTGGGAAAACTGCACCTTTTGGATACGTCCAGTTTTTTAGTATGCTTTTCCTTCCTGAAAAAACAATTAATTAAAATATTAAATATTGATTTCTTTATAGAGGTGGATAGTAAATAGACAAATGAAATACGAAGGCGGTTTCCAAGGGCGCACCAATAAATTGGTCGATGGCTGCTATTCTTTCTGGCAATCGGGAGCCATTGCACTTGTGCACGAAGCCCTAATGAGAGGTAAACAATAAAAAAAAAAAAAAAATTGAGTATTTTAAATGTTTTTATTTTTAGAATATCCACCTAAAGAGTTTCTCTTTAATCAAATGGAACTGCAAAATTATATTTTAACGTGCTGCCAGCATCCCCATGGTGGGTTACTAGACAAACCGGGAAAACCAAGCGATCTGTACCACACGTGCTACACTTTAAGTGGCCTCTCAATAGCCCAAACGAATCTAGATGGTTCTTCAGTGGTATTAGGCGACCCGGAAAACGAAATTGTAAGTGGCCCCCACGAGGATCGCATTTCATATTAAAAAAATAAAAACATTTTTCAGGGTAAAACGCATTTTGTGTACAATATACAACCAAATTGCGTGTTAAAAGCCAAAAGTTACTTTAAAGATCGCGACATTGAAAGCGAATCATCGCCCTCGGCGCTTATACAGGAAGTTTGACGCCTGTGCTTCATTTTTATACTCGTAGCGCCCATTTTAAGCATTTTAATTAATTTTGTTATGTAGGGGAACCTCAGGTAAGTATCATTTTTCGTTTAATTTCATTTTTTGATTGTTTCAAATTTAACAGAAGTGAAATTCTACTGTTTTTGCAAGCATTTATTTGCCATTAAAAAAAAAAGAAATTTGTTTACTGTAACATTGAGTTTTTAATTTGAATTTCCCGCTTGTTTCCTTTTTAGAGAAGTACTCCGAGCGCCATCTGAAACGGTTGACTGCTGGCGCAAGCGCAGAGTGGTACAGTAAGCACGCCACTTTTGGGTGTTTTGCCTTTTGCGTCAGTTGGTCAGTGACAGCCGGTGTGTGAGATTGACGTTTAATAGAATACGCAAAAGTGATTCCTCATTAATAAGTGCACCATTTTAGGTACTTGCAAGTACAGCAGTAATTAAGAACGCGGCAGGTTTGTTTCCTCGGCAGTTTCAGTCATTTCAGTGGATTGCTGAGACGGCGTTAGCTAAGACGATGCTCTTGTGAACAGTGCCCCAAGCAGCTGAGAGACAGCAATTCGATTTGTAAAGAGTGCCTTGCGTTGTACGTTGTACGTTTAAATAGAAATAATAAGGGTGAACATGTTGGCCAACGGTCAAATTATTGGTGACGGGTCCTGGGATCTACGCGTCTACGTGACCGACGTCGGCGTCGAGAAGCTTATCCGGGTCAAGGGAGATCTGCACATTGGAGGAGTCATGCTGAAACTGGTCGACGATCTAGGTAAGAAACTAAGGACCCTTTTTACCATATCAGTTTTGTTGTCCGCGTCGCGATGGTGCAATACTTGCTGTGCACCTGTTGCTTGCCTTCCCAATGCAATTGGCGACCTTCAAGTTCTTGACCTTGTCACTCAACGGTAACTATGGCAACTATTAATTTGTTAATTGCACCTGTAATGAGGACTGCAAGTGTACTTCTTCTTTGACAATTGTTAACGAGTTGTTTTTCTCAATGAAATACTACGTATCTTGCATTCAGGAATGCAAATCAATTGTTGTGTTTGAAAATACCTAGTTGTGGGTGTTTTGGGCACACCAAAAGAAGTAACGAGCTGTTTTTGGCGAAACTTGATATTGGTCATTGTATGAGTTTTCTTAAATAAATATTATTGGTATTTTTGGACTCACCTTTAAGCAGCCTGTGACTGACTGACTGTATATGATATTGTTTGTTGCCAAATTATTATTGCAGTTTTTTTTTTATGGTTTCTGTTTTGTAATATTAAGTAATTTATTAGTTTTTTTTTTTGTGTTTGCCATTTTAAAATGTTAAAATCAACTTATAAATAAATGCTTGTACTTTGCACTCTTGTATTTCATATTTATGATTTGTTTGGTGCCCAATTTGTTGACGTGTTTGTACTATTTTTATCGGCTCTCCAAGAAAAGTTTACTGTTTTAGTATTTAAAAAGGAATTGGCAGGCAACAGTTACATAGTAGAAAAATAAAATAAAATTAGATATGTTTTGCAGATTTATCAGATTTATTAACTTTGTTTAAACTTCTCATAATTATTGAAAACAAGCTTTTTTCTTATTGGTTTCTGTTTTTAGCTAAAAAGTCAAGGCTACTTTATTACTATTGATCGTTTATTTAGTGAATCTTTAAGCAATCTACTGATAATTTGAAATTTTGGGCAGCGCATTGAGTGCATGCAAGTGCAAGCTTCATTTGGCATGAAAATAAGTTGTCCCTGATTTTAAAACAATTGTAATTTGCTGTATTAAGATCTTCAATATTTTTTTGATTAATAATTAATATTAATTAATTTAAAAAGAAAGTGTAATTGAGATTTTGCGTAAGGAAACAATTGTTAGATGCGCTTCTGTAAATTGCAGTTGCACCTAATTGAATTTGCATTTGCATTTGCGAACAGCAGTAATTACCAATTAATATTCGACGAATAATGCGCGTCGTACGCGAATTGCAAACGTTTTTGCAAGGTCGCTGGAAAGAGCACCAGCAGCAGGCCTGCCTGCACAAGCAGTACGAAAAAGAAAACTGGACGGCCCTGTTTTTGTATTACGGCACGTTCTTATTTTTACACGTACAGTTATTTTAAGGCTGAATATGAAATGGCACACGAAAATATTTACAACACCACATGAATGTTGATATGTTGAATGTATGTCCGTACCTACTACACATACACACCCTGTATGTGTGCAATGCATTTTGAGCATTTCGTCTCTTCTGAATGCATTCATATTTAATGCGCATAAAAATGTCTTGAAATTTACCAAGTTTAGTATACAGTTTAAATGGCAATTTTAATTTACTTAGAGAAGAACTTTTAAACTTTTGTTTTTGTTTGACTAAATTAAACATTGATTTGAAATTTCATTCCTTGATGAAGTTTTGTGGAACTTTTGTAACGTCCTGTAGGTATAGATGATGGAAATGCAGCAAAAGAAGAGTCTAAAAGAAAAGATCGCGTGACATCTCTGTGGTGATTTATAGGTATCGAGTCTCTGATGAGAGCTAATGAATAAAACATCGCCCGTGCCCTTTGGAAATCTGAATTATTCAACGACATATTATTCATAATTCATATCGCAATGGCGGTTTTCGATTTCATATTTTCTGCTGTTTGGAAAATTATTTCGCTCTGCGGTGGGCGTATCGGTTGCGGTTTCGAATTAATTACGCGATTGACATTCGAATCGGATTTCCGTTCGTTGCTTCTTCTCCTTCTACTTCTTCTTCTGTGTACATTGCATGTCCCTATAGTGTTCTTCGGATGAGACATGTGGTTAACGTATAACGGAAGTGTGTCTGTTTGTAGTGGAGTTAGTGTTTCTTTGTAGAGGAGCCGGGAAAAGAAAATATACCGGCTTGGGCTTCCAAAGAAGCTACACTATACTTGCCACTAAAGCTCAAAGCTCAAGTGTCATATTAGGTATTCGAAAAATTATTATTTGTGCTGCGGTAACCCCATCCATCGTCTTTTTAAATCGGTTTAAGGGCTTATAGTTTAAGATATCGCTCAGCGCAGCAGCTATTTTTGAATAATATTTTTCTGAGCCGCAATTAGAGGCTCTAATTTCCTTTCGTTCCTTCGTCTCGTTTCCTTTACCATATATACCTTACACCTCGATGTCTTAATCTAAATTCTTTTCCACCGTAATTTTTCATTTTTCAATTGCTTCAAAGTTATAATATCTGAATGATGTCTTTATGATTGAGCGGTATATTTGCAGAAGGAGACGAGTTCTGTTATTTGAACAATTTTTGGGATTTTCTTATCTGTAATTTAAATGTTATCTTCTTCATTCAGATATTGAGTGTGTTTATCTTTTGCTGAATTTTTCCCTGAATTGTTTAAATATTTAATTGCCCCGTCATTTGTTATTCAAATAAGGTATAATTTTATTTATTTTTAATTAAATTTTTAACTGTTTTATTTTATGGCAGACTGTTAATTTCAATTATTGGTTTGTCTTGTTAATTAATCAATTAATTAAAAAATGAATTTACATTTCAATTATTTAAAGGGTTTTCAAATTGCTTAATTAATTTTTATTTTATGAATAAATCGATTTTCTTTTAATTTTTTATGTCTCTTTTTGTTTATGTAGCAATTAAATTTATAGATTTTAGGTGCAAACTGTTATTTTTTTAATGATTTAATGAAATTTCAATTAATTTAATGGTTTTATAGAATTGATTAATTACTTAATTTACTTTTTTAAGTGATAATCAACTTTTGAGAAGATATTTTTAATTCATAAGGTTGTATATCTAAGTAAACAGTCATTTAATGATTTCATTTCATTTCGATCAACAACAACTGGAAAAACGAAATGCTGAAACATTTTGTTAATTAATTGACAAAGAAAATGATACCGCACCCCATGCTGAAACATATTATTAGATAAATAATATATAATGGCGTTGTAATGATTATTATATTGGATCGAAAGAGCATTTCTGCTAGATTGACAACAATTTATGCGTTCATTAGACTTAAATTAATATCGTGTGACTGTCGTTTCCATTAGCGTTCGATTCGAGCAATAACACTTTAATGTGCGTTCCTTCGTTTCATTCTTATTCTTATTCTTATACATGTATGTTCTTTGCTAACTCTGTATGTCTTCTACATATACTCGTAGATGCGTGTGTATGCATTGTATGTATGTGTTGGAAGGAGTCCATTTACTTCTTATTACACTTTGAGTGCACTATCTAAGCTGGACCGTTATTATTGTTATTAGCAGCGACAGATATTATTAATAATGATGCGCACATAGCATTCGTGTCATTGCTTTTATCCGTTTTTTATTAATGTTGCTCTTTCTTTTTTCTCTCCTCATCAATTCCGTTCGTTGTCTGATGATGCGCTCTGGTCATTTGTTATAGAAATTGTGCTCGTTAATGGTCATTAGTCTTCATTTGAATTAAATCTATGTTTCGGGACAATTAGTTTACTCGTAATTGCTTAAGCGGAGAGTTTGTCGATGAAGATTTTCAAACAATTATGTCGAATTAAAAGATGGAATTAAATTTTTTTAAAGATTTGATTGCTCTTCTGTCATGTGTTCTTAGTTCTTCGAATAATAAGTTTTACAGTTAGGAATTAGGTTAAATTGTTTAATTATTAATTATGGTAATTGGTCATTTGTGGTTCAACATTTTGTCTTTCATTTTTTTTTTTTTCGTTTAAAATTTGTTGTTTTTGCTATCTATGGCTTTACGATTAAAAGCAGTTTAAAGTAGTTTGCAATTAAATAAATTATTAGAGTTTAGTGGAATATATTCGTAGTAAATAAATGAATTTATTATTGCAGTACTTACATAAATCAACTGTTATAGTTGTAATAAAGTTCTTGGAAAATTAAAATGATTTATTTTTCTTTGAGTGTTAATTTTATTTAGAAAAAAAAAACATTCAAATTAAATTACATTAATAGCCAAAATAGAAAGTTTAGTTAATTTGTTTGCTGAATGCAAGGTTCTATAATTTGAAATTATTTCCTTAATAAATTCATTAAAATTTAACGATTCAATATACTAAATAAGACATAAAATCTATTAATTATATTATTTTCTTAGTATTCAAATCAAACAATAAACACCTGAGAGCGGCATGTCCAACTTTCTACTTGAGGAAATTCTTCGGGAGACTAATTAAATCCCAACGAGCACTGTTAAGCAAATATTGACTTTACCTCTAAAAATAACTTGCACTTAAAATTGGTTATATGCTTTATACCTATACATGAAGAAGAGAATTAAAACGGCCGAGAATGTAAAAAATGACTGTTGAAATTGTTTTAAATATTGTCTAGGAAGGTAGGGAAGAAATCTCCAGTCGGATTTAGAAATCATAAAGTCGGTCATTAAATTTTACGATGCTGATGTTTGATGCTCATGCTCATATTGTTATGTATTGTATAGTACTTATGACATGATGTGCTTAGAAACTTTATGAAGAGAAGAAAACTAAGTGACAATATTAAATATTATGCAATGCGCGCCTCTATTTGAAAAACGCGCCATTCCTTTATTTATTTATTCGCCTATAGGCACTTTTTCTTGCACTTTTCTTTTTCGCATTTGTTTGTCGTCGCCTCGGAATATTAGTAGGAATACACTTAATGATACGTTTGTTGCAATCGTTTCGGTTCTATTGAGAAAGTAAATTGGATAATTGAACTTTTCAAGCAGCTAATTACGCCGCTGTTTATGTTGATTGTACATGAAGTCGGGATAAATCATTTTGCTTCTCACTTGGCACAGCCTCCGCATTAAGAAGCAATTTTGCAATAATAGAGTGCAATTATCTGTTGAGGATCATTTCTTATATCTATCAGACGTTTTATTATTGTTAATTTAGAAGGGCATTATAGTCATCTTGCTCTTTCAATTTTACTTTCCTGTTACAATTTTTTTTTCTTAATTTTAATTTAAAAATTTAAAATTGTTAATTAATTTATTTTATTTTTTATATAAATAACAGTTTACTATGTAACAATTGGAATTTTATTTAATATACAGTGTTATAACAGATGTAGTACTTCAAAACTAATTTTATCTGTTAGGTTTTTTATGTAATAAACCAAAACCAATTTTTGTTATCACTGATTTTCCACCGTAAACGATAAAATTCTAATTATTTAATTGCATGAGCACTAAAAAAAAGCAGTCAATAAAGTTTTTATTTAATTTGCACTCGAAAGCGATTGGAAGCAATCAACTAAATGGCGCTCCCTGTGCGCTTCGAAAGACAAAAAATGCAATTTAAAGAGCTCGATTTAATTATAGAGCTGGAATTAAGTTGAAAATTAATTATCTCTTGTGTGCGTTTGTGAAGTGAGAACTTAATTTAGAAGATCAAAGTTGCGGTTTATCGGCCATATACACATAGTATACGATAGATAGTTACGCGAATAGCGAATAGTTTTTCCGCTGCTTGTTTTTACGAGGAGACCGACACAGATTTTCTTTGCCTAAAATTATATTAAATTATATTAGTGTGGTGATATTTTAAATAAATAAGTGGGTCGTCGCGTAAAATTGACTCGCAACTCGCAAGCTTTTGCTTCAAGGATATCATCACATTAAGGATACGTTTCTCATTTTAAGGAAGCGAATTAGTTTTAGTTAGCGTAACACAGTTGCTTCCACTTGCTTGACAATGTATAATATTTGCAAAATGTATGTTTATTGCTTGAAGTTACTTTAAAAATAGCGTTTATAGTGGCCCATTTCCAATAGTGTATTTTCTACGAATATTTTATGTTTTACCTACTTGTAACGATATCTTTTAAAAGGACTTTTATTGTGTTTTAATTTGCTTTAAATGTTTTGCTACATATACAGGGTGCATCACTGAATTGGCCTTGGTGAAGAATGGCAACTTTTCATGTGAAGTAATAACGCACTTCCTTATCGCAATTAGCAACCGTTTATAGTATATGTTCTCTCCGTACACACATAATCACATCCGGTTACGCAATAAATATGTAATTTAATGGTAACATAAATCAACAATAAATATATTAATCATTAGAGTTACTCATTCGGAAAGTCGGTCTACGAGAAATATACGTTTAGCAACGGAAGGCGAAAGCTCACCCACGTAAATAAGGAAAAAAAATGAGGAAAAACGAAGTGTTTCTCTATTCTATACCGAAATGAAATGTTGAGACAGTCTGCACGTTGGAGATTCGGTCGTCGCGACGCTCGGCTTTAATTATAGCGTCTGGCAATTATGAAATAGACAAACAAATTGTAAATAATTGCTCCCGAAGCTCCCGCGAAGGAGCAGAGGGAATAAAAGAGACGAAGGTGGGATTTTCCTAGACTGCATAGATCATTTTCCTCTCTCTTTCTCTTGGCTAGCGCTTGCAACTTCTTTTGCTACTTTGTTATTGTTATTTTAAGGAAATGAAAACGTCTCGTCGGATGCTTTGCTGTTTTCTTTTATTTCGTTTTTAACTTTTTCATTGAATTTTATTAGTTTCTGCTGTAACTTTTAAAAGTTTTGTTGTTCAATTTTGTTTTCTTTAAAGTTTAAACATTAAACAATAAAATTAAAATGCAAAAAATGAAATTTTATTAAAATACTATATAAAATTAATTACAATAGCAAATAAAGTATTAATTTTGCACATTTGTTTTTAATATTGTTATTGAGACTCCAATGCATCAAAAAACTTTTACTATAAATTAGAAACACATCTCTATAATTTAATTAACTCTTGTGTAGCAACAAACAAACAGTTTTATTCATTATGATGATATTGTAAATTGGTAAAACAAAGTGAAAATCCATAAAAGTAATTTAATTACAATGATGATGCGATGATTGATAATATACGTGCTTCAATAAATTATCGCACACGCCGCCCCCGCATTCGCCTTTGACACAATTTACATGCAGTACTACTTGATGCTTGACTGTTTGCTTAGACCGGTCTTCATCGCAAACGATTTGTTTATATTTTATAACAAACAACAACTAACAAGCGACTCGATTGAAACATTTAAACTGTATGTACATTCTATGTAATATAATATGATACTCGTATAATATATAATGCTCAGCAATATAACGAAACAATGTAACAAACAGGCATCGTCATTAATTTGTATATGAAGAGGAGAATTGTTGCAACACTTTTAATGATCGCCATATAATCATCGTAATGCATCTATAAATATATTATTGTTATTAATAACTCTAATAAATATTGGCGATACGCTTGAGGAATTCAACAGAAATAATTCATTTGTGGTGTGTGGTGCTATTTATAAATTTATGGCTGCCATATTTTGCGTGTGCAAACGACAATAGCTTTGGATTTTATTGGTTGGAATTTTTAGCAGTATTTGATTTTCCGGTTTACGCGTATGGAAAATCAGAGCAGAATTTATGGTAACTGTAAATCTCGCAATAAATTTATGGTAAAACGCGATTTGCGATACCTTTATCTTTTAATTGTTAATTCATTTTAATTGTTTTTTTCATTATTTTTTGCTGTCGATACCACAAATTGCTTATTCATTAATTGGTCACTTGTTTTTTGAAATGACTTATTGCTTGTTTTGTTAGTTACAATGGTAATTTATGATTTTCTTCTATTGGTTTTCTTTATAATTGAAATTTTAAACTATTTTTTTGTTTATATTTTTTTTAATGCAAGTTTATTTATTACATTTAAAGTAATTTCAAATTCAGCTTATTTTAGTAATTTCCACTTTGATGTAAATTAGTTAGGAAAGCAAATTAACGTAAATTTAAACTTTTCCATAAATAATTTCTAATTTATATTTATATTGTGTTTAAAAAAAAAAAAAAAAACTTGGCATTGGAAAGCCATCAGCTTTTATAAACACAGCACTTCAGCATTCGCGCAATTTGTTCTAATGCAAACTATTTGTTTGAAAGTTTGCGTGAAACGCCTGAAAAGCTTTTAAAACGCTTTCGCAAAGAGCAAAGCACAGCATCTGGAAATTCGCTGCTGCGAGCTCTTATTGCCGATGAACTAAAATTGGTTCGTGAACAATTTTACGGTAATTCGCATAAATAATATGTAAACAGGCTTCATATAGCAACATGCATACAATACAGATGGGTACTTGCATATATACAATTGCAGTATAAATGCATTTAAGCTCGGCTCTGTTCAATAGTTGTTTACACATCTCTGCATTAAATAAAATAAGAGTACCTCGAGAGTCACCTCTATAAATAGAGAGAGCTGCTAGCGGATTTTCAAGTGTGCGTGCGTGTGTACTGTTCATATAATAATCTTTTACTTGCTGCTTCTGGCTTTTTGTTAGGAAAAAAAGTAATGCCGAAGAACCCACAAACCGTTCTATATGGGAGAAGCAGACATATTAAAAGCTTAAACTAAGTAAATGTAAATGCAAAATGCACTCGGCGACCCATTTTCCCATAACCGAACGAAGGACTTTGTTTTATTAATTATTGTCTGACATTGTATGAGACTAGTACTTTGAGGAAAATGTGGATAATTAGATGGATGTATTGGAATTTACATAAATCCGATAAATTAAATTAATAAATCAGCCCTTAAAATAAGGGTTGCAATTGACTATTTATTTTATTTGATTTTTTGCAGATGTTTGCTGAGAATTTGTACTTCCTGTCCTTCAGGAAGGAGTAAATTTAAGAAGGATATTCATTTCAATCAATGCTTGACTTATTTGTACTACTTAATTGTTTTTTGCGCTGTTAAAAATGTTTTAAAATAATTTAAACAGTTTCTGAAGCACTTAAAAGTTTAATTTTTCATTGACATAAAAATTAATAGCTCCGAATGGCGAGCAAAATTAAAACTAAAAGCAATTAAAAATGTAACTGCTGTAATGAATTGAAAGGACGAATTTAAGTGTAATGGTGTCACAGTTAATTAATTAAGGAAAACAGCACTATGGGGGAAAACAACAACAACAGCAGCATAACTGAACGGTGTCAATAAGTAAAAGCGACAATTAATTAGGGTACATTCGGACAACGAAACAATTTGCGTGGTAACCTTTCCAACTCTATACCAATTCGATCTTGCGCCCACCGTCCGCTGGAAAAAATACGAAGCCTTTGCCATACGAAACGCGTCAGTAAAAGTGACCATAATCGAGAAAAGTGGGTAGGCAGAATGCTATTTATCCTGGTGGGTTGACATCCACACACACAAATTGTGCGTTGTTATTCGAAAATCGGCATTCATTCATTAATTTTGGCCTGATTTTCATTTTGATTTTTTTTTCTACATCTATTCGATTGATTGATACAGTGCAAGACAGGTTGACTTCTGCATAGCTGCATATAATTTATTGTCAACAGTTTGTTGTTGTTGTTGGTTGCACAATCAAAGTACAACCTGTCGGAATTATTGCATTTCCCATCTGGTGCTGACTGGCTGGCTGGCTGGCGGTTTGGAAGAAACGTATATTATACAAGAAGTCTTTCTTGTGCGGCAACAGCAGCAGCAGCAGCAGCGGTGGTGGCTGCTGATGGAGCAAAAGAAGCGAAACCCACTCTCGTAAATCCGCGACAAATAGACTAGAAATTTGTTGGAAATCGTTCCTTTTATAGAATTTCGTCGTTCGTTATGCTGACTACTTGACGTCCTTTTATGGAATCGTTCGTTTGAAGTTATTATTGCTGTTGTGTTGTTACTGTTTCGTGTGCGTCTTGTGCGCTCTTTCGAGGACAATTTGATGAGGTTTTCTTTGGATCTTAAGGATATTCTCTTGCTTAATGTCTTTTTTGAAATTTGAATTGTTATTGTTGGTTTCTGCAAAAGGACAATAATAAGTTTTTTAAAGTCGTTTAACTGCAAATTAAATTATGGACTATTGTAAAATTTTAAAGAGGAAATGATTTTACAAACTTGGCAAGAAGCGTGTAATTAATTTTTTTTTAATGTCAAATGATAAGATTTTCTTTTAATTTAATTAAGTTAAATGTCATTTATCATGTTTATCATTAAATAATTTTTACTATACTCAGTCATTATAATATTTCTTTTGCATGACTTTTAAAGTAAATGAAAATATTTAATCCAAAATAGGGAAAGTTTTCCCTTTAAGGAAAATAGAAAAATTTCACTTAAAAAGAAATAGTCAGAGATATTTTTAGATATGTAGTTAAGTGCTTGGGGGTGTTTCTGGAGCTTTTTATTCTGAAAAATGATCCTGTTTGGTCGTTAAAATCTATACGGGCATTAAATTTTCAATTGGTTTCGCTTCTATGTATTCTATTTGTATTCATTCAGGAGCAAGTCGGGAACGTAAACTTTGTTATAATTCAAAGTTTAAATGAAACCAGTTTATTAATTAAAATTTCTCTTGGTTTTTAAAATTGCTAATTATTAATTACATTCGCCAAGGAAAAATTAAAATCTTGCGTGTGATTTGTCAGTTAAAAAAATTAATTTTACTAAGAGCAAAATAGGCGGAATTCTTATGGTAATTCAAAGTGACTGACATCACATACAGCAAGACAAAATAAGGTCAGGGATGAGCGGAAAGGACTATCGATTATTTTCGGGTTTAATGTCACCCATTAAATTTCTGCTGCGTTGTTGAAAAGCGCGCCTTTTCAATGCTCTCCTGGTAAATCCAGTTTGAAATCCTATTTTTCAAAAATAGCGAAAGGAAAAAAAAATAAGGAAAACAAAACCTTAATATTTACGATCCGTTTCTTCTGGCTTTTATTCTTGTGATGATATTTTTAATAGGAATTTTGTTTTGCCTAGGGCTAAAATTAAATTCTTATTGCCCATTTGTTTTATTTTAGCTTTTTGCAGTTAGATTATTTTAAATTTTATTACTTAACAATTATTTAAAAATTTAAATGTTTAATGTAATAACTCTTGCTGCAATAAATAAATTAAATCAGTTTTACAATAATTAAATTGCCATTACTATGCAAAAAGTTTTCTTTTTATTGGCGACTAAAAAAATTCCCTGAAGCGTCTTGCTTAATTACCATTCTTTCTTATTCAAGGAAACAAACGTTAACAATTAAATCTGTTTACCTTTTTTTATTTCTCTAGCAAACACATAAAGTTTTAACACTTTTTTAAAAGCTTTATGTACGACTTGAGAAAATAAAAAAACCTAAAATGATTCAAAAATTAAAATGCTAATTTATGCAAACCAACACAGAACTCTTATGTTTTTACCATAAATTGTTTCATTAGAAGTAACCACTAAACTAATCAACAGCCCGTTTTCTTTTCTTAGCATCCCGTAGTACGAGTTTACCATTAAAATAATGACTTTTCTTATAAAATTTTAATTACCGGTCGGCCGTTTTTCATCGCGTTTTGTTGGTCGTGGGTGACGACACGTCCGCGTAAATTGAGCATGATGATGTAACCGAATGATGTGTTCTTGTACGTGTCTGGATGGACACGTGCCAAAGGACGAATCAACCTAAATAACTAGCTGTCGCAATTGGGTGCAGAACGGCCGCCGCTTATTCTCTTCTTCAGCAGCTCAATTGATCTCTTCCAACGTCTTTCATTAATTCTTCTTTGTTTGTTTGTTTTTTTTTTTTTTCTAATAGGGCCCACTATTTGTTGTAATAATTTGCCATTTTCGTCTTGAATGGTTTCCTTGTTCTTCTTTCATGCACAATTGTTGTTATTGTTTTACATTGTTATAGTTTACTTAATGGTCAGTATTGTTTTTCTCTTTGGACTCTGTGGAAATTGACCGGAACTAAAAGCTGCCGTTTTCATAACGACAATTGGTTCGGCTTACTTAAACCCGCGTTTGGTTTACCTTTGGTTTATAAATAAATATGTTTACTGGTTTATATTTGTGCTTGCGTATTTCCGGTTTGCTTTTAAAATTGGCCACGTTCAGGATATGTCGCAATAACGGCTATGAAATTTTCATTTCTAGTTCTTTTTTGTTTTGTTTTTGCAGCTGGTTCTTTTAAACATTTAATTAAAAAAAGTTAGTGGTTGTTATTAGTAACAAAAATTGTAAATTTTGTCAGTAGTTTTAAGTTATAATTTATTTTAACAATAGCAATTTTAATTTTAATTAAATTAGGGATTTTTGTTTTCAGAAAAGGCTATTTGATTCAACCAACGCAAAAGCATTTTCTTATTATTTCATTTCGACAAAACACAATAACAAATATGAATTTTTGTCTATCCGCTCTTCCTGTGCGCATTATGTAAATAGGTCTTCGTAAACAAAGAAGAACCATTGTTCGCGTTGCAACATCCGCAATCGATTTCCATCGATATAATATAACTGCCCACGAAAACGAAGAGGAATTACAAATACCCATAATGCCAGTGAACAAATACAAATCAAATGATTCATTGATCGATTCCGCCGTTCGCGGAAAACTGACCAAATATTGGTTTTCTCAGTTGATAACACTGCCTGCCTTCTTCAAGGTTCGGAAAATGTATTACGGCTCTCTCAAAGAGTGCAATTTGCGACTTATTGCGCGCAAATATTTACATTTTATATCGATTCGCATCAGACGCTCAAAGAGATCATCTGAGCTGCTCTCACTGATGAGAAATTCCAACATCATCAATATTATGGTTGTTATAAATGTTTAATCGACTATTATTGGTATTAATAGACATTTGGTTCAACGAACCGCCTCACGACCTATTTCTTCTTCTTTTGCTGAAAATGCAATTGGGTCGCTTATCGATCAGTACCTCCTTGTTCTCTTCCATGTAGCCCATAAAACATATTTCTTTTACATATTTATTAACGTATATATAGTTGCGATATAGCGAAAATCGTTTCCCGCTTGAATGCGCATTTTGCCCTTGTTGTTTGTTTAAACGATCGGTCGTCCAACTCGTTAGAGTTTGTTTTAGTTTGGGGCCTGATGGAAGGGTTAATATCCAGCACAAGTTTCTTGGCTGCAATTCAATTCGGTATCGGATGAATCGGAAGTTAAGGAAACTAACCAGATACACTTTAACCCGATGTGTTTGTAAAACACAGACTATTTTTAGGGCGAGCGATTGTTGTTTATTGGTCGCCGCTTGCGGATTCGCTCTTGGAATGGTACCAAAGGCTCTATTCTAATTGAAATGCTTTTTCATCAGGCGTTTTAGGTGTCGATAATTGCATTGAATTCGATGCGTTTCGCATTTCACTGCTGGCTTTTTTGGTTTTTGCTTTTTTTCATCTCGTTTGTGATAGGCATTTTAAATCGGAAAGCAATGTATTAGTTACGTTAGGCGCTAACGTTAAACTCGTCAGCAGTCGGTCTCGAGCATACTCGACGCGCTATGCCTATAGTCCGGTCGCGCGTCTCGCTAACGTTGCGCTGTCGATATTTGTCCCAGTAATTAATACCCCCAATTATATTGCCCTGTATGTTGTTAAAAAATGGTTTAAATTTTAAATTTATTTAAGATAATTAAAGGCAATCTAATTTGCAATAATTAAATTAATAAAACAACAAGATCTATTAATTAGTTTAGTTTTTATAAACAAATTATTAAGAGGAGTTTCTGTTGCTGAACGTACAATGACTAACGGCCAGAAAATAATTAATTGGATTTAAAGTAATTAAGATATTTTAATAATTTTAGTGCCATTTTAAAGATAACTTATTCTGCTATTTACAATAATTATTAATATTTCGTTTTTGGTTTTAAAAATAATTTATTAACAAATTTTAAAATTAAATAAGTCTATATAATTACATTACAGCAATAATTAAAAATTTGTTAAATATTTTCAAAGACAATTCAATTCTCTATAATTTAGTGAGACAATTATTAAAATTGGTCAATTACTTTTGTAATTATACCAATATTTGCATTTTTTACAGATTCTTTTAACCGATTCTCCAATATTATATGCAGTATTGCCCTAATTTTAGCTGTAAATAATAAAAAAAATCACTTTCCTTTAATTTCCATGTGAGAACAGCAAGAAAAACGCATTAAAATCGCTTAAAAAGCTAAAAGCTCGAATCTGCAATAAAAATTGTCTGTAGGGAACGCGAACTGAGCCGCCATTTAAAACACGTGTAAAAAAGTTAATAACAAAATCGATTTATTTAAATTTTAAGTACAAATTTAACAAAACAATGCTTGTTTTAGTTGTAGTTTGGCAAATTACATATTATATTGCGGTTAAAGTGTATAAAACGTCTTAAAACGGCTTTAAATCGACTTTGTTACTAACTTTTTCGCATGTATTTTAAATGGCGGCACAGTTCGCGTTCCCTCCACTCGCTCCAATGGCGGCCCTAAAATCGAACTTTGAGAAATTATTTAATAACTTTTGAACCAATAAAGGTATTTGAGCAATTTTAATGGCATTTTAAAGCTGATTAAATCTCCTTTTAATATTGTGTACAATTTTTTAAAATTTTATTTATATAATAGTATGGAAATAAATTTAAAAAATAAATCAATGTGTATAAAATTTAAAATGCAACAGAATTAAAACTTAAGTAATGAATATTAAAAGCAATTTATTTAGCATTAATTTATTGAAGAAACCATTAGGATCGGCTAATTAATTTAGATTTTATAAGCAAATAACTAAGGGAACTTTTCATTGTTAAGCTTCTAATCTAATTTTAATGGAAAATAATCACAAAAGGAAACTAAACTAAAGAAAACGTATTGTTTCAGGTATAATGCGCGACTGGTCGGACCATGCCCTTTGGTGGCCGGAACGTAACATTTGGCTGAACCACACAAGATCGACGCTGGACCAGTGCGGCGTCCAAGCGGATGCCCTGCTCCACTTCACCCCGATGCACAAAAGCCTCCGGGTGCAACTGCCCGATTTGCGCTATCTGGACGTGCGTGTGGACTTCTCGATAAAAACGTTTTCGGCGGTGATGGCATTGTGCAAGGACCTCGGCGTCAGGCACCCGGAAGAATTGTCCTTCTGCAAACCGCTTGAACCCGCTGACCTGAAGCATAACTTCAGGGATCGCAAGAAGCACGAGCAGAATGGACACGTGAGGAACGGTCACTTGCCGCCCGACACCAACACGTTCATTGCGAAGCACAGTCCGGACGGAAGCACGGGCAGTCTGGACAAGAGCGGCTTCTCGTGCGCGCCCGTCACGCCGTCCAAGGCGCCGCCGTATTCTTCGACGCCGATTAATAGCCCTGCGGGTCAGGTATGCGCTCTCCTTAATCCCGTTTACATTTAAGTGTCACTCTGCAACATAACTAATGGTTTATTTATTCGATTGTACGTGTTCGTACGTACGTTACGTACATACAGAATGGAACGTGGAAGAGGAACGGGTACAGCAATGGGGCCATCACCAACGGCTCTTCGCCGCACGTTGTTTCGAATAGTTTGAGCGTGGAGCAATTGAATGGATCGCTGGATAGCACTTTGGCGCAGAGTCCCACCTCACCAAGTCCGGATTCCAAGAGGACGCTCGTGAGGCCCAAAAGTCTCGTGGAAAGAGCTCGAATGAATGTCGCGTGAGTAATTCTTTTCATATTTTTTTTTAAGTGATAATTTCGCATTTTTTTCACTTAAACGAAAACTGCATTTTAGATGGTTGGATTCGTCGTTGTCCATCATGGAACAAGGAGTCAGGGAATTTGATACTTTGTGTCTGCGCTTCAAATTCTACGTGTTCTACGACCTGAATCCAAAATACGACGCGGTTCGCATCAACCAAATATATGAACAGGCCAAGTGGCAATTGCTCAACGAGGAAATCGAATGCACCGAGGAGGAAATGTTACTCTTTGCTGCACTTCAGGTAAGAATATTTTGTACTCTTCTTTTTAATACTAAAAAATACAATTTCTTATTGACTAAATTTTTTGGTACATGATATTATTTAACAATTAGAAGTCACTTTAGTAACAATAATAACTTTAGTGGACATTTTATTAATTTTATGTAATTATCAAAGTAGATACATAATTATCGCGAAAATAAGGCAATTATTATTTAAATATTAGTATGAAAATAATTATTAATTAAAAAAAAAAATTGTTCAGATGCTAATCTAGTCATAAATGTACATATCGGACATTTGATTGTTGAATTTTCTCATGTGCTTAAAGGCCTCTTCTTGTTTTCTCATTTCTCTATCAATATGAAATGTTATTTTGTACATTGGATAGAACGTATTGTCATCATATTTGACTAGAACGTGACCCTTTCCGTTTTGCGTTGTGTCGTATCCATCACTAGGATAAACTGTATTGCAATCACCGTCTTCAGGACTAATTACAAGCACTTTGCATAGAAGCATAACACATTCTGTGCCACTTTTGTCACAGTAATGCGAGGCGTAAGAGGACAATGGGCTAAATGATACTCCTTTTCCAAATTTATGCCCTTTGCTTGAGCCGCATTTGCGATAGTCAAAATTATATTGGCAGATGCTGTTAATATATTCTGCTTTAGTCCCATGAAACAATTCCCTTTCGAAATTACCGGAAACGCGGAATCGCTTCGTAATTTCGTCTTTCTTCATTATGTATAAAGCGTTCAAAAAAGGATTATTAACTCTTAGTACTGATTTAAATG
>JASKGO010002325.1:0-43857 GCA_030556065.1 Holobus sp. GC000080
CTCTTCTGTCTTTTGGCGCGCACATCGTGCAAAATTCGAATCAACATATCGAAGAACAAGAAGAATAAGAAGCAAGCAAGCAGAAGCAGCAGCAGCAGCAGCAGCAGCAGCAGCAGCAATACAACAAACAAACGACTCAAGAAGCAAGTTAAAATTATTGCCAACAAAGAAGAAAGCACCAAAGAGATTATAATTGCATGTATAAAAGAAACGAAAACGTCACGATTCGCATTTTCGAGCGTTGACTGCCATCAATTTCATATACCGTTGGTATTTTCTACTGCTAACTATGCATTCTTGTTCGTTTTCAACACAAATAATAAGATTACCAGCACTTACTTTACTCGACTTGAAAATTTACAAATTTAGAAATTTTCCATACTATACTTGCCAAATTTCTACAGCAAAACATTCTCTTTTTAATGAGACTTAAATTTTTAGTTTTTATCATATCGCCAATTAAAACTTAAAACAAAAAACTTCAAAATAGCACTTGACATTCAAAAATAAGATTAATTTTCGTATAGCATTCAGTAATTAATTCATATTCGATAAAAAAAAATGGGTACAAAAACCAAAGAAAATTCCCGAAAAAAGAAATAATCAGCAAACAATTTGCGTAGGCGCACTTCCACTCTCGCCCAATGGAAAACAATGTTATAAATATATTTTCCATTTAGCGCAATCGCTCGAGAAAAAAACACACCCACTTATACAGTGCGAAAAATTAATTCAGAAATTTGCAGCAATCACTTATCAACAGTGAAAATAAAAAACAATAGTTTTTTCTAAAAAATATAAAAAAAAATTCAATAGAAATTTGCCCTGTATATCAATTTAATCAATTTTATCCGCAACGCGATACGTAGTAGGACAGGGCACAAACCACTTTTTATCAGTACTTACATAAAACTTTTGAAATAAATTAATTTTAAACGATGAGCTTACTAAACAAAGATTAGCAAAGATTTAAAGTACTGATAGTAAAAATCAGATTGGAAAAAAAAATGCACTTTTTCACTGAACCATCACATCAATCAGCTAATTACAATTACGTATTAAATTAAGGTATACCACCGACGTCCACGTAATCTGATCGGTAAAGAGCGATTGTCGTTTGCTAAGGCGAACAACAATAATAGATACCTAGCTGTATACCTACGGTTGGTAAATGAGGAAGAATAAAATTCTGTTGCGTAATTAATTTCCCTCTGACGCAATAAGAAATGAAAATATCGGTCTCAATAACATTGGATGTGTATATATTATAATATGGTACTATGTGTTTGATGATGGGATGGATTTATTATTATTAATTAAGCACTTTCAAATAATCTAGATATGCATAGAGTTAAGTTACATCACCACCGACAGATAGAAAGATATAAATTCTAAAGAATTCTTTAAGAAAAATTTAAATAAAACGAAATAAATTATTAAAAAAAAAACTTACAGAATTCGAAACTTTTAAAATAAATACTAAAATTTAAACTAACAGTTTAGAGTACTAATAAACTGAACTGAAATAATGAGATCAGACAGTGTTGCAGTTTAGCAGTTGCACTTTTTTCATTTTCGCAAAAGTGTCGATCTAGCACAAATTATTGCAATACACTTCAACTCTATATAATCAACAAATCCATTCGGTGTGTAGTATAAATAAATGAAATCGCGACTCGCTCAAATTGGAAATGTAACATTACCAACATTACTTTTCACTTGTCTAGTATATGCTAGCATATTAATGCGATTGCATGTTTAACATGAAAACAAATGCTCATACTTTCGTGTACGTTACTTTTTTACAATTTACACTTTGCACTAAAAGCAGCAATGTTTGTAAATAAAAAAAAAAAGTAGCATTGATAAAGATAAAATATTAAAATATGCAATTTTTTAAATTCTTACCCGAACAATTCGCAAGTTTATTTAAACTTTAAACAATTGTTTGTTGGAAACTTTGCATTACTATGTAGTTTAATTATTTACAGTGTACACTATACGTTAAAATGAGAACTTCTATATATCGAAGGATGGATGACTTATTTTCGCGAATCTACATCGCCGTCATTTGCATATACATTCCCTATCTTCTTTCATTTGTTTTATTATTACATATAGATACAGCCAATTTAAATTTTTATGAGGCAAAAAAACGTAGGTACATAGGATAATGTTTATGCAAATATTCGCGAAAAGTTCACCTTGACTCGTTTCGACTCATTTGCACTGTACACCAATCATCATATACCTACTAACTATACAGTGCCTCTTTATTTTCAATTTAAAATATTTAAATTAAAAATAATTATAATAACATTTAATTCCACTAAATTTTGTGAAATTTTAACACTAAAAGAACTCTTTTCAAATAAGTAAAGATTTGTTTTAAAGTTATTTTGCAAATAATTCATTGCACAAAAACAAATGTTCAGTTAAAAAAAAAAAAAAATGAAACGACACACATTTCTTGTTGCCAATCGCTGCCACTTTTTTACTCATCAGTTTTAAACAGTGCATCAAAATGCGCTAACCAATACTCTAATCACCTCAAATCCTACATAAGAAAATTACAAACACAAAATAATGCCAAGACAATTCGTAAAAGAGTAATTGCTGCATTGGTATTTACAATTCACAATAGACAACCAGCTGAAAGTACTGCTGATGGTTTCTTGAAAATTCGCGTGATTTCTTATGATTGATGGATAGAAGAAAACTATAGTTATACTATTTCAATTCATCACTTACAACCGCGCAGAAACTTACCAACAACCAAGAAGGAAAATTCGTAACGAATTTAAATGCGCTTAAAAATAAAAATAAAAATGCAAAAGCAACGACGTCGATATTACAATGCCCACCACTTATAAAAACCAACAGCTTTCAGCTTTCGCAATCGCAAGGTTCTCCATATCTATCATCCATCGCATTATATTGTACTACGCGGCGGTACAAAGTTCAACGAAACGAATAATTTCATTATACGATCATCATCATCATCAAGTGTATATAGAGAGTATTGTCCAGATTTGAAACAAAAAGCGCGCGCTTCGAATATGCTGCTTGCGACGAAAGTCGTCGAAACGAACCGACATCACCAACTCCACCAAGTCCAATTAATTAAGCGTTACACACACACACACACGCACACACCATACCACACACACACACTGATTGCAATATCCACTCATTATCGTAATGTGTCGTACGGATGGACGTACGTACGGCTACAAATTCATATAATTACCATTAACAACTGCGAGACCGATAATTCCATTGGTTAAACAACAACCAGCAAGACCGCGATATCTGAGCGATTATATAGAAAACGCTTCGAAAATGGGATACACCCAAGCGCGACCAAATTAACCAACTACATAATTCGAGCTTCCTTAATACCCGACTTAAATTAAACTCGATCTCTAAGAGAACATTTTAAATTGTTAGGTATATAGGATGGATAACGTACCAGAGGAGAAACTAAATTCAATATGGAGGAAGTCTTCGGAGACCATTCAGGAAGCAAGGCCCAAAGTTTCTTACTTTTAAAGCACGCGGCGTTCCATGAGCGCAAGCAACACCGACGACGCGACAGTATCAGCGGCAGCACCGGGAGCACACTTCTCTGATCAATGATGAGCAGTTAATATTATTATTTTGTTACAAGAGACTTACACACACACACACACACACACACACATCTACACACAAACACATTCAGAAATACATACACAGAGAGACAAGCAAATCTATCTGTATATACGTTCACATTAGCGTCCGGGCATGTCGATATTTTTAGAACGGATAATAAAACGGTGGTAGAGCTGTTTTGCTCTGATGTGCTATGCATCTCGTTCACGTTAACACTCACACCATCGCTCTGTAGCTTCATCTGCATGCATGCGTGTGTGTGTTTGTGTTATATATTTGTCCGTGGTGTCGACATTGTGTGCATGTAGATAGATGTACGAATGTGTGAGAACTGCGGAGATGCGACTTGCAGCAGCTCTCAAACTTGGCCATTGAAAATGCGCTCGCTATATTACAAAACGCAAAGAAACCGGAGAAGAGGCGCATCTTCTTCGTCTTCTATATCTATACTATACTATATCTTATATATATATATATATATATATTTTACATCGTACAGAAGAGAGGAAAGAGAACTCGATGACCAGGTAGGTTCCATCCTACTATCACACTGTTGGGCTTCGTTTTGCAAAGAGACAGCGCAACCAACAGAAGCAGACATGGATATAATAGAGAAGAGAATTGGTAATAAACTGGGTTATCGAACCCGATGCTAGTGCTGCTGCTGCTGCTGCCGCTCTTTTCCAAACAAACCAACAGCGAGCGCAAAGTGGATAGCACTCTCATTGCTCTGTGTGTTCGTTCGTATGTGATTTTGTTCATCCGCCACGCCACACACACCACACCATACCATCATCATACAATACATGCATGGAGCCGCATACCGCAAAATCGAAGACACTGAAGACACTTATTACCGAGCTGCCTTCTGCGTTAACAAGCGATTATCACGCAAAGAATATCCACACTCCTCCTCCTCCTTCCTCTTCTTATTCTTCTTCTTTTTGTTGTTATTTTTTACATACTTTGAACCGGCAGAACAATCGTCAACTATATTGGTTTTGAGCATCATAAGATTATCTACTATACTCGTACTCGTAGTACAAAATTTAATTCCCCAAGTACTCCAAACATCTAATTCTTGCAGAAACTTCTACTAGGAATTAGAAGCAATTTAAAATTCCCTCGAAGAAGCTTAGGAAAATGTAAGTAGAATAGGAGAAAGTAATTTGGAGAACATTTAGAGCAAAAATTCTTGCAATTATTTTGCTTGGCGCAAATCTTTCCAAATCGGAGTCCTGTAGAGTAAATGACAACGAGGCAGACAAACAGCATTTAAACGGACAAGAGACTTACTTCGCAAACAGCTCGACATTACACCAGGCAAAATCCACTCAATCGTTTCGAATAATGAAAACTGGCACGCACACACAGAGAAACAGCAGCAGCAGCAGCAGAAAGACACACACAACTAGAGATTTCGAAGCAATAACAACAATAAACGTATTACATCGACATTCTACGTACATTCAGCTACTTATTATTATAACCGAGTAAAATTCCATTACTTTACAATAAAACGTTTTGCAAATAATGATATATTTGTAATGCATTTAAAAAATATTATTTGTAAGATTGTTCGCACGCTGTCCTTTAGATTACATGTATACAGAGTGACAAAAAAGCTTTTAATCATTTTTTTATGTTATACCATTGCTATTGTATAGTATAAAAGTCTTACGCGAAATCAATCAAAATATTTTTTTCTCCCTTACCAAAAGTAATTCATTTAACAATATCCAAGTGGCGGCCATTTCAATTGATATGGCGTAGCTTCAATCATTTTTTCGACCAATTTTATAAACACTTCCACTTTTAATGCTCACTCTGCAGACACTACACCAGCTGTTCGACAATTATTAAATGGACACGTACTCTAAAGCCCAAAAGAGGGAAGAACGAACACGGCTATAGTTATAATATACGGAGAAGATTAAATAAAGGTCGTTTTAGGGGGTTGGTTACGATCCACGACGACGAAGAAACGAAAGAGAATCGAACAAATGCGAGGAGTTCTTTACCTCTCTTTGCCCGACATGTCATCAGCACACACGAGGACCGAAAATAGTGTTATGCGTCATATAGAATACCTCTAAATGTTAAACGGGAGCTAAGAAGAAAGCATTTCGATATGTGTAGTATAGAGAGAGCCTCTTAGGAACACCTATTTTACCGTGTTTTCCTTCCTTCTTCATGTACATACATACAAACACACACGAACACACACACACACACACACACAGAAACAAGTACATAGTCTTTTAACACGTGGCAACATTGCACCAACGATTTATTTACTTTACACAATATAAATGTGTAGTACACTATCGTCATGAAATAAAAGTAACTACTAGTAAAATACTAATATACTGGGGACCAACCAACAAGTCATGCTTAAAAATGGGCCCAAGCTTTCATTTACATAAAATTAATACAGAAATTTGTGGGACGAAAACAAATTAGAATTGCTAAGAAACAATAAAATGTAATGGCTGCAAGATCAGTCAACTTGGTGGAAACATAATAATAATAATAATGGAAAAACGAAGACCGTTAAACAAAACAACAGTTGTTTTGCTGTTCGGTGTGCAAATTCAAGTAAATTCTCATCGAAATGAGCTTTATTGACCTTCGGATGACCTTTCCAACTACATAAAGGGAAAAGAATTAATCGCGCAATACACCAGGGTTGCAAGATGTCTTTCCTTTCAGAAAAGAAGTTATGTCTGCCGCGCGGGTAATGAGAATCACAAGGGGTCGGACGAAAAATTCAATGAAAAAAGAATGAAAAAGGTGTGTAGTGTGTAGAGCTAGCCGATGAAGTAAGTAAGCAAGCAAGCGGCCAGCTCCCTTTGCTTTACTTATTTACACGGAGCCTTTTCATGATGAAAGCAAAACCATATCGACCCTATACTTGCATCAAAACACAGGAAATATGTATTAGCCTCACTCTTTATACCTACACTACTACACTACAGTTTACTTTAATCAAGCCCTAGTAAATTGGACTTGGGGATTGACCTTCGCCACACAAAAAAAAAATGTTTTGGAAATCTAGAGGTTCCAAGAAGATGAATTTAAGGTATTATTGCATATACCAACTTTTATTTTCAGAATCTCTGGCTGGCAAAGATACAATTCGTGAGGCCTTTTTTAGTAACGTTTACTCTGCAGACAGGTCAAATCTTTTGGGATCAGCGAAAATTTCTCTTCCACCTCCCACACCTTAAGCTATGATGAATATATTCGATATGAAATGATATGATTAATACTTAAAAAAAAAAAAACCTCTTGATATGAATTGAAATCATATTGAGCGACTGACGTGGCAACCACGTGGTTCCATTACACAAATACATTCAAAGAAATGTACGAACGGGGAGATCATGAGCGGATGTTTGCGTTTTTCCGAAAGCTACGACACTCCCGATTAGTAATAATCAATAATGGAGTGTGTGTAATCGCGTATTGCTATCAATAAAGCTCAGACCGACGTCTTTTATTCGATGTTAAACACGAAATTGTGTTGACCCCTTTGCAGGCCGAGTTTTCAGCAGCAAAAAAAAAAAACTTTACATAATATACAGCAGTATAAGAAATTAGGAGGGATTATAAATGGAATACCAATATTTGCATGGGAATTGACCAGTTAGTCAAACTGCAATGACATATATCAAGTAGAAAAAAATCTTCATTTAGACCTCGAATTAAATTGTTTGAATGATCCTATAGTGGAGACCCACCTAATTCAATAATACTCTTTCGCCATTAACAACCATTTCAGTCCACTGAATTTAAATTAACGATGGAACAAACGGAAAAGTACCCAATGCGTCTGTTTCACCTTGGCAGATGTTTTAGGAATATTTTCGGGTGGTAAAATATTCCACAAAATGTCACGTATTTACAACATATTTAAAACACCAAGAGCAATGGCGCAGGTGATGATTCAAAATAACTGATCATCTAACATCTAAATATTTCAAATCTTAAGCAAATTTTTAACAATATTTCTACCGATATATTGATAAATTTTAATAATCATTTAAGTAGTTAGCCTAGAAATAAATTACCAGTTAAATGAATGGTTTTTGAAAACTACCCCTAATTAGGAAATAAAAATCAAAATCTTGAAAATGATTAGAAATTATTTCAAAATCCGAATTAAAATCAAGCAAAAAGAACTAATTTAGTTAGAAGAAAATGATTCCAATGCATACACACATACACATTACCCAGTCATCGTATTTCTAGCCTTGCAATGCCATTCATCGAGGCCATCGTACCTCGGCAACAGCGCCAACGGCAAATCAGCTGGCGCCCTGTTGCCGCCGACGACTACGTAACTAAACCGCGACACAAACACGCATACGTAGACTTTGCACAAACAACACACTTCACCGAAAGTCGGATATGCCTTGAAATTCCCCGACGACGATTGCGCGCAGCCAGAGCGGCCCGGAACGACTAGACATGACGCGCAGCACATGAACGAGAGAGACCCAGGTTCATTCCGTTGACCGTTCGCTTCGTTCGTTCATTCGCGTACAGAACGTCGTGCGGTTCACACGTATAGTATCCTAGCCTCTCTCTCCTCCTGATAGCGCACTCGAGCGAAAGTTACTCTCGCAACCAGCATAATAATTTATTTCCATCATCTATACTAGCGCGCAACATATTTTCTTCTTTCGATCGGGGCTCACGCACAAGTATACAACAACGATAGTAGTAGTTCCACACGAATGATGTAACAAATTCTTTTACAGTAGTACACAAACCTAGTAGCTCAAATCAGTTGCAAGTTACGTTTATGCACTACTGATTTGCGCAAAATTGACAGTTTCAGTAGTAGCTCCTTACACAAGTGGTTGACTAAACTATATGGTTCCCTTCTGCTAAATGCGACAACTCTAACCACATCTCTTCACCAACGAATCGAAAGCAATCATTGTCTTAGGAAGCTTCTTAACAACTATCAATGGACAATTATATAAAAAAGTGCGTGTGCTGGATGTTAAACTAATAAGTGTGTCAACTATCGCATTCTTAACAAAGGTGTACCAAATTAACGATAATAAAGAAAGATTTATGCGTTGAAGATATGAATTGATACTTACAACATGAAAAAATATCCGAAGAAATTGAATTTTGTTCCCGAGGTATTAATATTAAATTGTGGTTTCTCGAGTGGTAATATTGCTGTAGGTCATGTTTGAATTTAAACTCCGTTCAACCAACCAACCAACCGTTGCAAGGTTTTTTTGAGTAGTCACACACACACACACACACACACACTAAAACTACATCGGCGGCGGGTAAAATTGGTGGGTCTTTTGCGCTCGCGCGATAACAACTTTACAATAGCGACGATGTGGTGCCGAAGGTGAATACCATCCACACAACATATACCTACAATTTGGAATGTAAACTCTCAAGTCGCACAGAAAACAATGTTGCCGCTAATTGGCCGGAATGTGACTCCCATTCGGCCCACCGTAAATGGTGAGCAAAGCTTCAACACCGCAACGTTGATGATGTTCTCGTACGAACGTACGTACGTCCGACCATCCGTCGTACCGAACGATCCGACAACCGTACTTACGTAAATAAACCAACTAGCGACTGCCAACCGATCATCATACAAAATGAAGTATATATCTCTCTATATTCGCAATACTACTTAAAACAGATCTCAACATTCTTGAGACTCTGAGCCGAGCGCCGGATCTGTTATTACAGAGATAGATAGGTAATATGCAAACGGAGGAAGGTTAAACTAGAAAATATAAGCTAAATCACAAGTTAATAACTAATTGGAATTAATATACTATCCATACTCACACACATACACTTTCGCACCGATTGTATACTAGGTACGGAAAAGAAGAAAGAGATAGAAAGATATGTAACTAAGCGCAGCAGATAGGTCGACGCGTTCTCAAGATGTGAAAGTAACAAGTTCAACGTACGGTCGCTTTGCGGCGTTGTTCCAACAACGGACGGAGAACTCGACAAGTGGCCTGTTTTCTTCATACAACACAACCATTTTGCCGATTTGAATAATATCATAATATAGGTGGATATACAATATTGAAACGACGTGCGACGCAGTAGGGGTAGTGGTTCGTGACCGGCGCTTCCACCACTAACGAATACCTACCGAATTCCCTAATAAAACCGGAAACCCCCCTAATAATTTATTATAATCAATCCCACGATGGATATCAATCGAAAACTACATTTATACAATGTAACATCCACGTGGTGGTGGTGGTTGGCTTTGGCTCCGCACAATCCTTACATAACGTATTATTATATTTTGCAATGTCATCGATCAACTTCTTGCTGACTGGATGACAAGCTTTATTCGCAAAGATCGAGCCAATTTCTTGACCCACAAACCGATGGCGTTAGCAAAAAGTAAATATAATTCATCAAGAAGTAGTCAGCAGCGCCGCGACTTAATGTAACGAAACAATAGAAATATTTCCCAACTCACCAACAACAACAAGAGGAGGCCATCATCAAAATCGGGCGATGAATAAAATTAGCTTTAATGACACGATAGCGCCCTCTTCTTAACAATGTGTAAATCCCCCGACAAGACCGAAAGCGCGACTAACCTGAACGAGTTTTCATCGATTATTATGCGCTCACACACTCGCAGCATTAGCCCGAACCATAGCCAGGCACCTATACAGTACAGACTCCTCCATCCATCCATCCATATACACAACTGAACTACACTGCGGAAGGTTTCACAGATCTCGGACGTGTGTGTGTGTTTCAGATGCACGCTCCAAGGACACTTAATACCAATTAATCGAGGTTTTAAATAAGACGCGACAATGGATATTTCCAATATACGATACGATATGATACAATATTCCTCTCCAACAAGGTGAAACTCTTTGTAGTCATTTAAAATTATAATAAAATCACAAATCGCGCGCGACGAATAGCAATGGGAAACTTTTCCACGCTACTAACTAAGCCAGCAAGAACCTCTCTACTTCGACTAAATTAGTAATAGTTTAATAAATTGTAACGTAATAACTTATAAATAGAACCGCGAGAGAAAAGAATACAAAGTTTGAGGGAATGTGTCGACGGCGACGACGACGACGACGACGACGACGACCCCGGTGTATTTGTGTTGGTTGCGTGTGTGTGTGTTGTACGGATTTTCGTTGGGACTGTACTTGGCCGCGGATAGAGATTGCTAGAGTAAAAGTGCAACGACACCATTTTATAAAAGTGCGCACACACATTCAAACTATCCAACTAATGTACTATAGTATAGCGAAAACAACGCGGCAAGGTGAATATTCGAGTTTTCAAGCAGCACATACAAACGATACACCTCTTTCTATCTCTCTGCAAAATTGCTAGGGCTCCAGCTAGAGCCAACCTGGTCGCTTAGATTGAGCGGCTCGTAGTAGTTGTTTGTAGTAGGTATTACGTACGCAAAGGCAAAAGACCTGCAGAAACCACGACGCAGGTATGCAAACGATACGCAAGGACGATGATGTTTCAGGCGAGCACCGCACAAGCTTCGGAGAAAATGTAGGTACCCACAAGTGCCGGTACAATATACAAAACAAAACTGGCGCACGCGACATTGCCAATTCTATGGGACGATTCAAGAACGGACACACGGAAAGTGGAAATTGAATGCCTATCTATATGATTGCGGAATGCGTTTGGATTGCTAGCTGTGTGGCAGCAATGTTTCTTGGAAATTGCACTCTACCAATGTTTCCACTTGAAAAATATCTAATTCAAATCATTAAAGAAAAAAAAAAACTCAATATCGTATAATAATCATCGCAAAGAAAATTTGATTGATTGATTGACTGCTGAACGTTAGATGTAAAACCTCCACGTAATTTCTAACATCACAATTAGCCATCTAAATCTAGGTCAGCAACTACTACCGAGCATTGTTACGTGCGTTATTTTAGAAATGAAAGCGCTTGTGCTATATGGTGGTAGTTAGTATTGGTGAACTACGTAGTATTGGAAATGATAAAATAAAATATAAATCTCACCCTAGCGCCTAGGAAGCGCGCCTCAAGGAGCTCCTGTTTCCGGGGGTCGAGCGCCGCCGGGAAATGCTCCATCTTCACGCCAGCGCCTGAAACAACATCGTTATTTACGTTAAAAACATCATTATCTCTTATAACTTTGTCGTCATGAGGCGGCTGACGTTTAAACAGACCATTACATCAAACGGTAAACATTTAAATCTATTATTTGCGCAAGATTCAACAATCCCGACAATCTTAGAACGGAAACAATCGTTGCAAGGCTAGAGCCTCCTCACACTGAATGAGGAATGAGATCTCATTTAATAATAATTATTTTAACACGCTATTAAAACTGCCTCGTAACTTTTTGCGGCAAATTATGACTTTAACATTAATCGAGGATACTAATGAGTCCTTTAAGTCTTGCGGATTATAACAATAGCAGCAACATTAAAAACAACTTAACGGGAGTTTCCTTCAAGAGAATACCGAGAGACCCATAACTAATTTCAGACGATACCCAGAGATCAGGTAATATTCAGCAGGCACAACTAGAACCACCCTATGACTGGAGAAAATTCATTTTTTGAAATGTATCGAAGGCACAAGCGATTTTGCAGTGGTTAAAGTGAAAATACAGCAGCAACGCAATAATTTCAGGGCGATTACTGGGGAAATTCATGGGGAAAAGGGGTGCTGCTGTTGGTGTACGTATTTTCAATTTTTTTTTTCGCTAGCTCCATCTGACGGTTGTAATTGAGCGCGCACAAGAGAAGGTGGTATATATGGAGAAAGGCTATATGAGGGGATGGGTGGCTTTAGTGCACCCGTCCGCCCTCGTAGCCGCCACCCGCCCGATCAATGTTGACACGCCAGAGATGGAGATACGGGGGACCAAATGCAATCCCCCATTTGTTCGCGCTGCCGATGTCCGCTGCTGCTACTGCTGCTGTTGCTGCCGCCTCCACCATCGCATAGTCGTGGAAGCCATACAACCAACCCTTTATTGTTTAAAGTTTAAATGCATGCCGCCTAGTAATTATCACTAGGTACGATACGTAAGAAACGAAAGCTTCGCGTATAATTCACGTTGGGGCAATATTAAAGGGAAAAAAGAACAACCCCTATCACGTGACGGTCACGTGTTCTTAAAGATATAAACATTACACATATTGATTTATGTAAAGTAAGTCAAATAGGTAAGTTATACGCGTCCACCACTCCTAACCAACCCAACCAGCCATGATTCTAATGTGATTGACATTTTATGAAAACCACCCTAATGGGGGGGAAATGGGAACAGGTTTTGCTCTTTTTTTTTTTACAAAGAACGAAACATTTCTTTTTCCACTCTCTTTTACGCTCCACTCGGATCGAGCAATTTCCAATTAACAATTACCCAATTTAAACCAATGGAGGAAACATGCCACCTAGCCAGCTAGCTAACTTGCTTGCTTGCTTGTCGGGAATATTAAGATTCTAGAGCACAGCCATAGTACAAAGAAAAGAAGTCGTTGGATTGAAAGTCCGCAGTGGGTGCGCGGCGCATCGTCTCTGCCGCCGAGAGAGTTAGTTAAATGTGGAATAGTATAATAAGGGGTTGAGAAATCGGGGGGCTGCTGATGGTTGGGTGCTTGACGACCAGATCGATATCTAACAAAGTTGGATGTCGGTTGAAAGGAACGGTTTGACTGTGCATTCCATCACACATGCACACGCACCTAACACAGTGGCAGCGCCGGGCTCTACGCTACGTACCGCACACACATACGTTTTGCGGATGTGCAAAACGAAACGAGGAGCACCGCCGCCACCGCTCCGCCACAAATACCTATACACACACACACATCGGGAGAGAGCTTCGAAAGTTGAAGCGCGCAATGAGAGAGGCCCAAACGTGTGCCCTCTGACATGTCTGCCTGTATTGTACGGGTGTGTATGTGTGTGTGTGTATGTGTGTGTTTGCACAGGAGAGAGAGAATATGTGAATATCAGTGTTGTGATCCAACAGGAGATGGTGCGGTGGCGGTGTGGTGTCCACACGATCCCCGGGGTAATACTAGTAAATACTACTAGATACTAGTTGGGTTGAACAGGGGCGTGGCGCATTATAATACAACATATCTCTCTTATCATACGTGTGGTCCCCACAACAAACATCAATAAATGTAAAGCAAAAAAAAAAGACAATCCTATTTTTCCCCGATATTAGGTGATTGGTGGTAAGATGCTGATCATGATGGGCAAATATATATTTATTTTATACAGCACAGCATTAAAGAAAATTTACAACGTTAGAAGAGTTTACGACAATCGCGGTTAGTCCATTATAAAACGATTCCGCCGTTGCCGCGATGTTTGTCAAAGCTTTTAAGAACCGCTGGTGTTAATTTATTCGCCTATTCCGCTTGTAGCGCCATAAAATCATAACTACCCAATTAAGACTATAAGCTTTAACATTGGTTACAGTGCTATTATACTCCGGACTGCTAGCAAGCAGTACCATTCAAATAAATATATACAGTAATAACGACAAATTTAATTATGATTTTTTGAAACGGATAGAAAACAATGCCGTT
Source organism: Holobus sp. GC000080 (assembly GCA_030556065.1). NCBI lineage: Eukaryota > Metazoa > Arthropoda > Insecta > Coleoptera > Staphylinidae > Holobus > Holobus sp. GC000080. The sequence continues at coordinate 14,264 of JASKGO010002325.1, forward strand.
TTCGGTAAGAGGCGAGACTCGGAGATATTCAAACTCCGCATACACCCACACCTATACTAAATGGTGTAGCTTTAGTTCGGCCATTTTATTTATACACTTGTTCCGGCGTATGTTGGTTGTATGCATTCGCTGCGGGTGCGAATAGCAGAGAGGAGCGAACGAGCGAACAGCGGCGGCAGTAAACGGATGGTGAGCAGCTCTGCTCTCGTCACTATACGGCACGCGGTGTGCGAGCCGCAAGGTCAGGTGCGAGAGCACGGCACACGGCGCCTCGGGGATAAAACGGATCGATTTCATCTCTCTCGCCACCCAACTAACGACACAACGAATACACATGCAAACACACATACACACACAGCATACACTTACAAGAGTACCAACCAAGCAACACATTCGCATAATCGGACCTTTCGCGCTCCTTGTACACTCCTCGCTCGTCCTGCCCGCCCCCGCCACAATCCTTTAGCACGACAAGTTGGAAACAAGAACGACTATGATATGCGCGGGAAATGGTTTGAATCTGCCTCCAAACAACCCAACCAACCAACAATAAAAATATATCAACTCTTGACTACACCAACTATTTAACTTCACTACATCTTATAGAAATCTTAAAAATTAAATTATATGGAAAAATTATTGAATATAAAACCTTTGGGAGTTAGTTGATATATGAGGAATATCGATTGATTCGCAGAATAGTAGTAATGTTAGGCACTCAGTTCATGAAGTGAGGCGTTTTAAATTGGGAATCTGAATCGATTAGGTTAAAACGGGTGGTTGCTGGAGGCGGTGTAGAACGAACGAACGAACGTCTTAGCATCAGGGGCCAGTAGTAGCACATAAAAGGGAAGTAACGACGGTGGGTGTGCGGGGGCGGGCAAGGTGGCCGGGATACACCGGGTCGACGAGAAGGGAACCGAGAGGAGAGCGGAGAGATAGATTCAAGTCGACATTTTCAGCTCTGGCACGTGTATATAGACGCACATAGTACAACATGCATATGTATGGCTGCACGCTTTGTACTACGTACGTAGGTACCTCTATACCTGTGTATCTGTATGTGTGTATCCGGACCGATCAGTATGTGTCAGCCACTTTTGATACCGACTGTACCGACACGAGATGCATCCTATACAATCATCATCATTCTCTCGCGCGTTTTGCAGCACTTATTGCCAAGTGTGTGTGTATATTATATACGTATACGCCTCATAATCCGATGCCACGATCATCATCTCTTAGTAACGGCTATGATTGCATTCTCAAGCTAGCTAGCTAGGGCATTAGCTGGCTCTCTCTTGGGTGGTTAGACACTTACTTGCGCGTTGATCATCAGTCAACAAGAACAAGAAGTCGTCATGCTTGCTCAACGACGCCAATTCAAAATATTCTAATTATTGAACGCCTTCAATCGCGCGTTCGTTGGTAAACGAATGAATAGAATTGTATGGGATTGTTGTACGACTCGACAATTATTTCGACACACGAATTTAAGTTGTGGCAACAACGGAATAATTTATACTGTTCACATGGTAGTCAGTAGTTTCGTACAGCTACTAACTGCTATACTAGATCGCGAATTCTAAAAATAAATTTATATGGTATTGATCTCGTTTCGTTCGTTCGTTCGCTCGTACCTAGCGTACGTCGTAACATGCATGCATATTACACAAAAGAGCATTCGCAGGTAATGGCAAAGCAAAACAGCGTGCAGCCAGTTGCCTCCCTCTGTTGCTGCTGTTGCTTGCTGGCTGCTAGTGTAGCAGCTAGGCTCTAGCCTACTAAAATGTGAAATTTCGCCAACCAACAATACTACTACTCCCCCAACAGTTTTCTACGCAACTAGTTCACGTAGTTGAACACTATACTATGCATAAATTGTAATTACAACGGAATATGCGATTAACGTTCATTTGATTTCATTGCGAGTTCTTTACTAACTAATGTCACTGATTGCAACTAAAAATACAAGTAAAATGATAATAAGGGAGGACCGCGTATAGAGGGGACGACTCGACTCGACGTCTTTGGTTCCGTGGAACGCGCGAAAGCTTTCCGCACCCCATCATCGTCATCTTGGCGCATCGTGTGCATGGTTGAATAAGCCAAAACCGTACACTACATACGACGAGGAGTACAGAAGACAGAAAGCAAGCAAGCAGGCTGGCGAGCAAAGCAGAGGAAATCAATAATAGGAGTTACTTCTTGTTCATACTCTCCGGGTTTGTGTTGCATGTATATTTCGTGACGGACTTCTCCGCACCACCACAAGACGCGATAGAATGAAAATGCCCTATGACCCCTATATCTGCCACGCAGAAATCAATATGTACTCACTCACTGAACCCAAGCCTTATACACACACACACACACACACTGCCATACAAATTCAAACAATTTCAATCGTTTGAAAAATTGGCAATTTATCCGTTTTTAGGATAAATAATCTCTAAATAATTATCTTGATTCATATTCGAAGTTACGGTAAAATCAAATATAAAGAATGTGGAAAAAATGGCGAAAGTGACAATCGCACCAATCACTGAAATAAATCATGTTATGCAATGACTACCAACCTATGCCCAGTGAAACACATTCGCACTGTTCGCGTTCGAGTGTTCACACGCGAGCAGAGAAAGACAGAAGGTAAAAGGGGGACCTGTCTGTGCGTATCAGGAAGCGCCATGATGATAAAAATTGAATCGAACCATAACAGGCACTTGATTGTTAAGAACCCTCAATATCAGTTACGTTCCAACACAAGAAACCTTCTACTATTACGTTAACACCGAATTATCCATCTCAACTAGGAGGAGGATGTTGGAAAATTCGCAGTGCCATCAATTTCCCAAATTACATACATTTTGTCAGCCAAAACCAAATGCGTGTCCAATTTACACAATAACCGCCAAACAACCGACGAGAAATGATAGTCGCAACAACCTCCCCTGATAGCATCAACGGAATTGGTTCGATGATACGATCGGTTGGCTCCGCTGCCAAAACAGCAGAGACACAACTAGCGAGCTAGGGAAAATCACGAAATTAACAACGGAGGCGCCTAGGAAATTTAGGTGTACACAGGCAACGACACCATTCGAAATGTACCGTTAGAAGAGCATTAAAATACAGCAATACGTCGACGTATCCAATACTGATCACCTCTAGTAACAATGGTGCTTCTTACCAGCTGCAGATTTAAGCACAGCCATGGCATACTAGTCATGCGGTGCTCATTTAACGATGATGATGATGGTATGTTGTTCACTTTTATATCCTCCACCGAAACCACGTCGCCGAAGGAGTCCTTTCTGTTCAACCACCCGGCACTGAACATTAAGTGATTAAGAGACGTTAAATCACTGGCGCACACCAATTTTAATCGAATGATTTCGAAGCACTAATTGCTGTCTAGACTTAATCGAAAAGTTTAAAACTACCGCCATCCACCAAAACTGGATGCCATGTTCCACGTAAAACCGCCTTCACCTTTCGGTCTGTATCACTCGTATCTATCTCTACGACGTTATGTGTGTGAGTGCTTGGAATCGTTGATATGCAGTAGGATCAACACGGACCGGTGACAGAACCGAACCGAACAGAATCCACACACACAAACACACACTAGCAACACACCCAGAGACGGACTTGTTCACGTGCAAACACAGAACGCAGCAGCAGCAGCAGCTCAGCACAGCACGCACGTTAGAAACAGTGCATAGCGGGCCCGGCACGGTGGGTGCCCCGTCCGACCGTCCGTCCCTACGAGACTTACTGCTACAACTGACTGACTCACTCAGTCAGCTAAACGACGCACACACAAACACAACAATCCTCACGTTCGTTCACCGACACACTCAACAACTAGCAGCACAGCAGCAGGATGAGAGAGAATCGCCGCTCGCGTGGTTCCGTAGTATTAACCCCACTACCACCGACAGGCACCGCATATCGCATAATAGCGCACTCAGTGTCTGAACTTTAAACACTCAATTTATACAGGGTCTTTTAGTTTTTTGATTAGGTGCCGCTTTCCGCACTTGACGCGCTCCCCAACAACTATAACTCCTTCCACTACAACTTTTTGAATACTTCTCCCGCCTGCAACGGTCCAAATTTTGAACTACACCAACTGATCACTAACATCATAATCACTTTAGACTTAGATTCTTCTAAATTCCCTACTTCCTTAATCTCTAAGTAAATTATGAAAGAACAATAAAAAAAAAATCATTTTAAATTAAGAGGATTTTCTGCTGCGTGCCAACTTTACGACCTTGACACTTTTCCCGGAAGGATGAACGCGCGCAGTCGCCGGTCGGTGGTGCGCGGCAAAGTTTTCCAGACGACGACGGAGGCGGCAAATCAGTTCGCGCCCCACATTTCGCGCGCGCCACTTTTTACACACCATACACACGTACTTTACTAACCTAGGCGTCGATGGTGTGTTGATGCGATGCACAGATCAATGATGGGTCGGTTGGTTGGCAGTCATTGCAGTGTGCACACTCAAACACACACACGCAGACACATACAATCCAACTTCCTGCCACCGCTAGTCTCATGCCATCTACCCAAAAACACTCACAACTTATTCATCCGCGACCACTTTACGCGCAAGACATATTCCAAATTCATTGGGCCAATAATTAAATGATGATTAAATTTACCAACTCAAAATATCATAGTTGAAGAAGTTGAATCCTAGGGTCAATGATATAGGGATGATAGGGATAGAATGTAATATTAAAAGAAGATTAGGAGCCAACAGATAACTATTAATAAAGGAATAATGTGTCCAGATTAAACATTCAAAGGACACTATAGAAGTTAAAACGACATCTAAACAGGTTCTTCTCTCATTGGATCTTCGGCGATCTTCTCTCTAAACCAGATGCAGTTGTGCGGACATTCCGATACCTATATGCACCACACTCCAGCTACTATTTTTACATCGATGCAGAGAAATGAACCTAGCGACGAGATGCATATACAGAGAGCTTATCCTTCCAGCAGTCACAAGAGTAATCGATATGAAGAGAGAACGAACAAGAAGACACAAGCATTCGATGTGGTGGTGCAACAACAGAGCCGCAGCCAGCCAGAGCAATGGAGAGCACACGTCGGGAACGGGGGCAACACAAAGAGAGAGCAATAGCGCGAAGCACAGGAAAACCTTGCATTTACGACGGAATCTCTCTCTATGTGGCTCTCCACTCTCTGCCTCTGTGGCTGTGTGTGTGTGTGTGTGTGTACACTCTCAGCAGAGTCGCATTAATTATTGATTTGCAGAGCTGCCGCTTTTAGCATCAACCGAGAGTATACACTTTATCTGGGACGGGGGCCAGATTTGGACAAGACGCTGCTATAGGATATCATCGGAAGACGTAATCACATTGATGTGAACACATATACAAGACAAATTTAATTCGATTAACCGGCAACGGCCGTAGCAGCAAATTGCTCAATCTAAATTTAGACGAACTGAACAGAATGGGACAGACCAATTTGTACATCTCATTTGGCGAAACTTCATATATTTCTTCTATTTTTTGTTTTCTTAGATATGATGACCTAGCTACTAGCTAGGTAGCCTAGGTAGGTAACGGGGGAAAAAAGTTTTTGGCGTGCAAAATCGGAAAACGCCATCTTTAGTATACATCGAAAGTAGAACAAAACGAAATGAGTAAGCAAATTGTTACGATGTTCAAGTGGCGTATAAAATATTCATTAAAGCAGCAGCCAGCAACTGAATCGCGACCGTCGAGCTGTGGCTCAATCTATCGAAAGAACTGCCAAGCAGATTCGTCACACTTTAAGCGAGAGATTCGCCATACAACACCGGAATGATTACGTTGACCGCGCGCGCGGGCGGCGGTGGCGGCGGCAGCATTATCCACCCGATTGTCGCGGTGCGGTACTCCTTCAACCATTCTACCGCGCTCATACAATGGCCAGTGCGTTCCGTTTGTCCACAACTTCTTCGATCGTAAAACGTATAGAATACGTGTTTACACGTATATAAAATTAAAAAAGAAAGCACACCGTTTGCTTAATAGCTGTTAATAAAACAATGGGGTGACATAAAAGCAAACGTTAACTTCTCGGGGAGAGACGCCTGATTTACGATTTTTTATTATTATTATTAGCGTGGGCGTATTAATTTCAGCGGTCGTTGACAAAGTGTAAGAAGAAGTAAGTAACTGAGTAAATAAGGGAATTTGAGTGGAAGCCACCGCCATCCATCCATCCACACAACGACGTCCTTTTGAAAGTAATCCGTGCGCGAGTTCCGCGACGCTTATTATACGCAGCACACGCCAAAACGACGCCCAGTTACCGCCAACGACGACCGACACAAAAGTCGGCATCGAAATGTGCCGGCACAGTAAGCAAGCAAGGTAGCACACGTCGCGCTCATTCGCTATATAATAACCGCGCGCTCGGAGGCCGACGACGCGAAAAGGCGGCGGGAGAGCATCGATCTCGTAGTCGACGTCGTCGTCGACCGTACTACACCGTACATACCGAGTGGCAGGCAAACCACTTGTTGCGCCTGCAGCAGCAGCTCCCAAAGCTCTGTTGGCGGCGGAACACGCTGCTGCTGCTGCCTGTGCTCCTTGTCGTTCATTCCGTACGGGATCGCACGCATATGTCCCGACATTCCGAACCGAAGCTTTTGGCACTCACCCACCAGGCGCGCACACTAAAAGGACGACCGAGCGGACGGACCTAAGTGTATTCCGTTTTACCCCCCTATATAACAGCATCGTTTAGATGTTTACCGGTGTGGGTGTGTTCTACTCGCGTACATGTAGAGACCCCTATTTACGAACGCGAATTCAAAGCCAAAGGGAAGATTCCAGTAATGGCGGATTTTCTCTAGCGCAGAAACCGACATGTTGGGTGGTGGACATTATTAAATTACTATTACGTTGATTGGCTATTTGGTTCGAAAACACCTATCTACGGTATTAAAGAAGACTACTTGGGGGTAGTTTTCAATCGCTTCGCGACTGTTAGCCCCAAGGGCTCTCACCGCCTCGCGGCTCGAAACCCTATGCCCTTTAGTTATAACTTCAGGAATCTAGTACCTCAAGTCTTCACCACAATGCAATTGAAGAAGCTTCAGCACCCCCAAAGCTCTCTCTCGCCATATCGTGATTCGAGCCTCTCCCTAAGTGTAATCTTTTTGTGTATTGTCTTTTCTTTACCCACACAATTGACAACCATTTTCTTTTAATTTAATTCCCTTTTAAAGCAATAGCAAAATTTTGGCCCATTTGGTTTTCTCCGTATAACGGTTCAACCACCCTTAAATCCTAATTTTTCACCGATTTAAGGCTCGAATTTCCCATGATGTCATCGTTTAGAGTCTCGACTTTTGCCCACAAACTTCAAAAGTGTTTTTCATCACTTTTAATCATAATTACTCGTAAAAATATTGATTAGAATTTTCATAAGTCTCATCTTTTTGTCACTCGAGCTTTTCCAGCACATCATTTAAAAATCTTAGCTAACCTATACCTAAATATTATTCATTTTCGTTCCAGGACTATGACCGCTGTTAATTCAAGTCCTAAGACAACACTCCTAATCGCTTCGCGACTTAATTCTTATAATTTCGTCGCTTCGCGACTCAACCCTTCATCGAAACCAAAATAAATAAAAATATAACTCACCGCCTCCTGAGAAACACCGGTTATCTGCCATTCCTCCAGGACCTGTGGCGCCCCATTCGACTCTGCAAACAAAACACAATAACTTAATTATAATATCTTTTTTTTTTTTTTTAGGAGAATTACAAATTACACGTCGCAAGAAGAAATTATTTGCTCGACAAACATGTTGTCATTTCTCTTTAAATATTACCTATACATGTGAATATACAATCAATTCTCTTTAACGCAAACAAAATTAAAGACGTCAATGCTGAAGCTATTTGATATTATTGAATTCATTCAGTCGAATCGATAATGTGTGCAAGTGAAGGCACAAAACTTCACTCCAAGAAAATCAATCAGGAAATTATAATATATGCTTGATACACGTCTTATACAAATCCCAATGACTTCATATTCAATTCAATATGCCCATTAAAAATTAATTCACACCAATTACTTGTATTAATAATTGGTGAACTGGTAAAAAATTCAAAACTCTCGCGATCAATATCAATGACCGCACTTCAGTTAAATATATCTGCAAAACATATTAAAAGTAAAAAAAGGAGAAAAAAACAAAGCTATAATCTACATTTTGCGTAAATTATTATTACGGTACCTCAACAACTCCGCATGCAAATCAATTATTATTACTGCATTATTACATCATCAAGTTATCGCCGCGCGTATGACTGACTTCATTTCCGTCACTATCATTCTTAACAATGCAAAAGCCAATAAAACAACGAATAGATAAAGGTTTTTTACACTTGTGCCAGCCGTACAATTCCATCCATGCTATAAACATGAGGGAATTACATATTACGAAAAGCAACTGCCACATAACAATTTAAATTTAAATTTACACAAATTTTAATTTAGAAATTACCAAATATTGGCGACAATGAACCATTATACAGACATCAATTTGGCAAATGATTCAATGCAACAAGGAAATAAATATTTCAATTCTCTGAGGTTTTCTTAAGAGAAAAGCACTTAACACTTACATCACTATTAGCAGTCGCTGGGTAATATATCAAAGAGATGAAATGAAATGAAATAAGCATAAACTACTTTTAGTCAGAGCCACCTACAACTTTCGAGCAAGTGAATAAAACTGCATACAACAACTAACACAACCTACTAGAAAGATATCAGAACTAAAAGCACACACGCACACGCACAAACACCGACACATAAACCAAATATCCACTGTCTCTCCAACTCTGCCGAGCGTTGATCCATCAACCAACACACGCACAACCGAGGCCTCAGCTCAGAGCAATGGAGAGATGCTTTGACAGCGCCGCAGAACCGAATAGAATGCACTGTATATGAGCAGAGACTAAGTGGAAACCAAAATAGGTGTGCACTCGGAAACCAAATTAAATCATCACAACTTACCGAAAATACTAATTCCTTCATTTCTACTTACTCATTCAAACATAACATGTAACTGAATTTAATTGTCTTGTCTTTTATGCAGACAACTCTATGATTTTACTACTATTTAGTATACATATTGTAAAGTGGTAATTGCAAATTAATTGAGGTAAATTTACAAGAAGAATTACACCAAAATTACTAGGGACAAAATAGCAGTTGGGCAGTTGAATGAAAATGTCGAAAACTGAATTCGGCATACTACTGGTAACGTTACAATGGACTTTTAACAAAGGTATAGCGACCGAATCAATCAATAAATTACAAGTATTTGTAATACAGCAAATTGCATGACACGTATTTAGTGAAAATATGGCGTCACGTGTTCGATGTGTTATTTTTAGAGAGAAGGAAATATGGACGGACGGACTACTAACTGGTTGGCTAGTTGTTGGTGTATGAGGAAAAATGGGGGCGAGAGACACGCACACACATGTTTTCCGGCACCTTCCTCGTTACCGCAGGCACACCTTTGGAGGTGTAAAACCTAAATGAAAATTCGCATTGCAGCGAACCAAACTCGTGAAAACCACAAAGGACCCAAGTTTAACCATCACCAGGTGTAAACATGGCTGGCACGCTGCGAAACCAAATTATAACGTAAAGCAATTCATACCTAATAATGAAGGGCGAATCTTGCTGCGTAAATTCAACCTCTTTCACAATGCAAAGAGCACCGAGGGGGCCGTTGTTTTCCTGGACGTTATGCACCACCGGCAATCCACACAATTCGCGTACATTATCCACCAGAATTTCCACAACACACAGCAGCCGCGCACCGATTCCTCCTCACACTCGGATCTCTATTATTCCCGCGAAAGAAAGTGGCGAGAAGAAGATGATGATCAAGAAGAAGAAGAAGTAGATGTGATGATGTGCATTCGGAACATGCACTCACAACTACAGACAGCACTCAAGAAAAACAAGTCGCGAGTAGTAAGAAGATGGCGACTGACGACGACGACGACGATGGGTGCCCGATAAATTGTATTCTTTCACGGTCATATTCAACAACGGTAGTAGCAGTCAACTACGCAACGAGATGCACTCACTCCTCCGGTGTGTTAGCGCTGTGTATATTCATGCCACTAACGACGACCGATTTTACACAGCATTCACTTTCCGACGCTCAGCTCAGGCACGTCGGTTAGATTATTTATTGTTGTTGTTGTTGTTGTTGATGTTGATGTTGTTGCGCTGCAGCAGAGGGTTTCCTGCTGCCGTTACAGCCTAGCTAGCTAGCTAGCACTTTCACACCCGCATGCAGAAACGACGACGCCGCGCCGCACAACCGAGATTACAATCGCTGGACACTGATTGATCTAGTTTCGTCGTGCGGTCTTTTTGCATAGACGAACCACACCGAGATGTAAGCCATCCCTGTACACGGCGGCTAAGACGGTGACAGCCAGCAGCGTAAACGGGGCGTTGTTGCCAATTGTACTTACTACTCTTATTTGTGCGTCTGTATAGGTAACCACAAACACAAATGCACAACTGCACACACGCAAACACAAACAAATAATTTGTGTGCGCACTTATGGTTAACTAAATACCGTTCAGCTGTTCGATAATAAATAAATAATTAATTAAAAAACACCAATTAACAATCGGGTTTCTACAAATTATATAAATTGCGCGCAACTTTTTGTAAAACTTACATTTAGGGACTTCCCCAAAGTGCAAACTTTTTACTTTTAATTAGGAAATTATTAGCAAATCAAAAGCTAAAAGTTCAAAAACTTTTGCTACTATAAAATCAATGATAATAAGTGTGTTTTTTTTAATGAATTCAAGCACTTCTATTGAAAACTCATAATAATGATTTAATTATCTATAAGTAGATTAAGTAATTAAACATACCGATAAATAGGTGAGTGCAAAAAGCGTATGTTGATTGGCTAATTTTGCACCTTTGCGCATTTCGCCGAAAAAGGTGGCAACGTTGAAATAGATAATAATCAGTTTTTAGGTGGAGAGGTAAACGGATAAACGATCGGGAAATAAACAAACTATTATACCGACACACAAACACCCACACTTACACACACACACAGCCAAACGAGAAATGCAATTCCGGTGGATTTATTGCGTTGCGCCCTCTGACGAGCTACAGTTAAAGCTATAAAGTCACAAGAAATATTTCTACATAAATTAATTACAAAATTTAAATTTTTATCGATATTAAAAATATTTAAAAACATAAAAATGTACGAAATTGATAGGAAAACTAATTGGGAATTGATAAAAATAATTTATTTAATTCACTACTTGGCTGTACAATAAAAATTAAAATTACTTTTAAATAATTTGGAATGTTTCTTTTTTTTTTTTTTTTGTTTGTTTAATTCTAACAACAATGGTAATTAGAAATTGATGACTTTTAAAGAAATAATTATTTTTTTACAGCTTAATTACATTTCTCCTTATAGAAAACAACTAATAATAATCAGGCTTACTATATTTCTTTTATTATTATTGATTATTACTTAAGAATATTTAATTATTAATATTTTAGGCTACTGCGATTATAAAACACAGATATTTTTATTATTTTAAATTTATAAATAATTTGTGGAAAAGTTTTAAGTGTTCATTGTTTGCACTAATGCAATAATTAATAAATTGCACAGGATGTACAATATTTTTTAATACAATTACCAAATTATCATTTTTTTTTAATTTCAAATTAAAAAAATGTCTTTAAAAGAAAATCAATTTTTTAATTTCATTAACCACCCTGTGACTTCTTTAGACTTTTTTTTTAAACCATAAAAAAATTCAGATGAGTATTTAAAATAAGTATCTCAAACTTTATTTAATAAAATATCAAATAAAATTTAAGTTACCTATTTGTAGTATCAAAACTACGATTTATATTTTATAACAATAATATTAAGCATTTTAACAAATACAGAGTTTTTTTTTTCTCTTTTAATTTAAATGACCTTTTAAAAAGCGCAAATTTTAATTTAATTTAATTTAATTAAAAAAAGAAACTCCGCATTTTTTAATTGTTTGTTTCTTTGTTCAAATTTTAATGAAAACCCTGTGCATCATCATGATTTAATTTAATGAGATCGAAACTTTTTCTTCGCAATTCGGGTCTTCAGCCTTCACTTTATCCAAATCCAATTTCATATTTACATTTTGCTGTTGCTTTTGTTGCTCCTGAATTTCCTTTATAATGAAACCATTGACGATATCTTTGCCCTTTTTAGAAGTGGCTTGCTGCAAATGGCCCACCGATGGATCTGACATTAAGTCGCCATCGGGATCCAAACTGTAAGCGGACTTATTTTCATTGTTCTCATCTAAAACACATTGATTGCCCGATTCGTTTTCAGGACTCTGTTCCTGTTTCTGCTGAGCCAAATCGGGACTAACCAAGAAGTTACTGAACCAACTGGAGAATGCCCCTTTGGCATGTGAAATTGCGCCTCCTAAAATATTTTTTATAATGAAAAAAAAAAATCTTCTTTTTATTGTATAAAAAAGACTTACCAACCGCTTTACTGGTGGTAACCACAGCTCTTCCAGTGGAGACCATCGCTTGATTTAATTTGCGTCCACCTTCAGTGTTATGCATCGTACTAAAAAGCGTTATTTCTTTTTTATTTTCATTAATTCATTTTGCTTATTTTTTGTTTTTGCTAATTAACAGTGTATACAATACACAGAAATCCAAAATGAAAAATTATACAACGTTACTTACTGTTAGAGAAATTAAACCAAAACAACAATACGTAAAACTATAAAAGAAAACACTAAACATTTCCATTTTTTTCTTTCTTTTTTTTTAATTTCATTTTTAATTTACGAAAACCGTAATATTTTTTAACCAATTAATAATTATAAAAATCCTTAGGATTAAAGAAATATTCACATAAATAATCGCAAAAAAATATTCCTATGAATTGATCTTTTTTTTTTTCCAAGTAGTTTTGTAATAAATTTGGTAATTAAATTAGCAAAATTTTATTTTTGCAATGTCCGATAAGAAATTAATTAAAGGGAAAGACAACAAAATAAACTGTTGCAAGAATAACAAATGAAATAATATAAAAAAGCATGCAGTGAAAAATTAGTTTGAAAAAATAGAAAATTTTCAAATCCAATTTCAATACAATAAAGAAACAACAAAAAGAAAAAACACAATAAAATAAAAAGAAAAACACTTACTGCGAGAACCTCAATTTCATATCAGCAACCGACAATTGTCCGGCAAAGGGATGTCCAGGATTCACTTCCAGAATCGTCGGGGAATCAGCACTGCTCCACATTTTATAATTATGCGTATCTTTCCAAGCCGAAACGAACGTCGAATTAAAATGATCCAATTCCCTGCTTCCATCTAAACAACAAAAAACAAAATTACAATTAAGCTTACAAAATTTAAAACTGTTTTTCCATTTTTTTAACTATTTTTTCTTTAGTTATAAAAATCAATTTTACTCTTAAAAAATAATTGAAATAAATTTTAATAATTAAATAAAGAAAACATAAGAAATAAATGTTTATAAATTAATTTAAAAGGGATTTTTTTTTAATAATAAAAAATTAAAAACCTTCAAGAAGCGAAGTCCTCAACAGGCAAAGCAAATAGACTTTAAACTGCGCCCGGATCCATTCGTCGCCACCTTCCCAACCGACGCCATCCAAAAACACATCGTGCTTCTCTTCGCTAACATGCTTCACGATATAATCGGCAAAGCGCAAATCCTCGGTGGACAAATTCAGTTGTTTCCGCAACTCCATGTCTTGGCATTCGATGCGACCAGCATCGATATCGATTAGAATATCGTAGAGCTGACGTTTCTGCTTGAAGAGGACATTGGTGGCTCCGGAAATATATCCGCGGACATTTACATCGGTCAAGAGGTCCATGTAGGGAAGCGAAAGATACGGCAAGCAAAGGTATCCTTGCTTGAAGAGAGGCAAAGGAAAGCCGCAGTCTTCGATATTCAATTGCGCCAAGCTGGATAGGTGCGAATTCATTTCGGCTAAAACATCCGAACTGATGTCCCTTTTAATGTGATTGTTTTTCGACGAAGAGTCGGATTTATCCGATTTCAAGTTTGTAGACTCGGTGAGCTCGGTAGCCTCTTCGGGTGGCGGCAGGGTGCCGCCAACTGTTTCGTTGCTTTCGGCCGATTTGCTCGGTTGACTGGCATTTAGTGTTGTTGTTACAGGCGACGCGTTGTGTTTCGGACTAGAATCAGGTGTGGCATCGTCGTCAGAGAAATTGGGCATTGGAGACATGGGTCTTGACAATCTAAAAAAATTGTTTTAAAATTAAGAGGGAATTTTTTTTATAATTATAAAAAATCAAATTAAAATTGTTTTCTTTCTAAAATTTTTGACACAAAAAAAAAAAAAACAGCTTTTTACCTCAGAAAAATAAATAAAAAAATCTATTTCCCTGTTTATTTTTTCTAATAAATATTAATTTAATTTCCTTTAAACACAAATCAAAACTTTTCAATAAATTGAATAATTAAAGTTTTCATCTGAGCATATCGAAAATAAAATTGTATTCAGTTACACTGATAAAGATTATCAATTAATTGTTTGTAATATGATTAATTTTGGTTTCACATTACTCACTATTAATGAATAAACAGCCACATTTTCGAAAAATAAATAAAAAGTGCTGCATTATAAGGCAACCATTCATTTTCTTAGTGTTATTTTAAAAATTTTATTATTAAAAGAAGAAATCAGTTACTTACTTTATGCAAGCAGACTCATCAAGACCGTTTTCAATCATTCCCGGATGCAAAGACAACAACGTTAAAATACTTGAGCAAAGCGGGTGCACCGGAGACTTGTAAAAAATTACTCTCTTCTCCAATAAAAGCAATTTAAACAGAAGTAAAACTTTGTGACGCCACTGTAGAATAAAATCCCTTGATGACAAACCTAAAAAATGATTTTTTTATTATAAAATAATATTAAATTATTAATACAAATAAACATTTAATAATTAATTCAAAAACACAGATTAATTAAGCAAAATATAAAAAAGAAAGAAAAAACTCACCAACAAAAGCTTGCTGAGGCGAATCTGATTGCTTCAAAACCGAATTTAAGTGATGATAAGTATCTTGCAAAAGGGACACCTTACTGAAATCCCCTTCATCGAAATAAGCATGAGTTATTAAAGCCATCTTCACTTGTATGTGTCCATACAGGGGCAAAGTGCTAAGTACACAGACAGATTTCTGCACAGTGCCTCTTGTAATATCTGAAGTTTTGTTTATAATTTTCTAAAAACCATCAATAGAATAAAAAATCAATATGAAAATTCTCGTAGAAATAATGCAAAATACAACCTCAACGGGAATCTGTCTAAAGCAAGATATACCATAGATGGTCTTGCGGGGCTTCGTAAGGCTAGGCAGATGGAAGTACACTGTGTCATCATCATAATTGTGGGAGCCATCAGGAAGGGCCAGAGTCGGCAAGTACTTCCAACCTGGTGGACATTCATTAGGACTGTCTGGTACTAAAGGTGGATATGAATATTCAACCTGTGGAAACCGATTAAACATTAAACCATTGCATTACAATTGATAATAAAAAAGTGATTAATTAAATATAACAAACCTGGCAGCCTTTTTTATGATGAAAGCCAACCACAAGGACATAACAAATGGGTCCTTCTTCTTTTTCCTCCATTGTAATATTACTCTTCTTCTACAAATGTATTGATCACATTGCTTTGATTTAGTAGTTTATTAAAAAGGCATTTCACTGGGAAAACCACGTAAATTAATTAACATTTTATTATTGGCAAAAATAATGGTACACTTTTTGGACACAGCTTCAGCTCCCTCTAGCCGCCCGCAAACTGTCAAAGCTGTTGTCCCCCCAATATCCCCAAAATTGTCAGTTTTTTTGACAGAATTGTTATTATTTTTGAAAATTTCAATAATAACAATTTAAAAATCTAATTAAATTACAGCATACAATTAATAAATTCACAAAGGAGGCTTTAATTAACATTATAAACTACAAAAAATCAATATTTTTAATCCAAGAAATTCCAAGTTCAAGGCTACAAGGTGTTTTGATTGTTAATGAGAACAAAGCTAACACTAGCAGGTGTGCTAATTAAAAGTGCTGAAAGATCATTAAAAACAATAAAAGAAATGGCCGAAGTGCGTGTAAAACGCAAGCATTTCGATAATCCGTATCCTGATTACAATTCAGAAGTCCCCAAGAGCTTATTAAATGGAGAAAAGGTAATTAAAATTCCCTTAAACCTCACTAAATAATTCTTTCTTTTGTTTTTATTAAGATAAACGAATGCTATAAAATCGTGCAGCACTTGGATGAAAAATGGAAGAGCACCACGGAAAAAATCAGCAGACATTTAAAATATACAGACAATACCGTTTACACTGGAACAGCAGGAATAGCTTTGCTGTATTTAAAGAAAGACTGCAACGATGCTGACTACTTAAGACTGGCACAAAATATGGCAGTATCCAATAAAATTCAATCGAAGAGACGCCTAACGTTTCTAACAGGAGATGCCGGTCCGCTGGCAATTGGGGCTGTGATCAGTCACAGATTGCAGCATACAGATGCTGCAAAAGGACTTATAAAACAATTG
Organism: Holobus sp. GC000080; assembly: GCA_030556065.1. Taxonomy (NCBI): domain Eukaryota; kingdom Metazoa; phylum Arthropoda; class Insecta; order Coleoptera; family Staphylinidae; genus Holobus; species Holobus sp. GC000080. The sequence goes on from JASKGO010002325.1 coordinate 30,998, forward strand.
ATTGCACTGAAAACTGATGCAGTCAATTATAAAGCCGAATGTGCTGATGAGTATCTCTATGGAAGAGCTGGCTACTTATTTGCTTTGCTTTACGTTAATAAACACGTTTGTCCTCCTTTAATCGACGATGATTTGATAAAATCTGTAAGTATTTTTAAATTAAAATATTAAAAAAAATAAAAACAAAATATTTTCAGGTGATAGAAGCAATAATAAAATCCGGCTTGAAGCTTTCAAAGACAATTCAGTCGAATTCGCCGCTGATGTATAAATGGCACGACAGTTATTACCTAGGAGCGGCTCATGGATTGACTGGAATCCTGTATTTGTTGCTGCAAGTTCCCGAATATTTAAATGCAACTCAAATGGACCTGATAAAAGGTACCATCGATTATCTAGCCACTTTGCAGTTTCGCAGCGGAAATTATCCGAGTTCATTGGAGTCTCAAAGCGGCGACAAGTATGTTCAGTGGTGCCACGGAGCTCCCGGCTTTCTATACATGTTTTCCCAAGCATATAAAGTAAGTTTTTGCATTTAAAAAAATATTATTTTAAGTACCAACAATTAATTGCAATTATTCACTGTTTAAAAGGTAGTTTTTGCTTTAAAAACTATTTTTTGTCAAAGAGAATTAATTAATTAAATTGTTAATTGTTTTTCAAGGTGTATAAAGACCATAATTACTTGGAGTTGGCCTTAAAATGTGGCGAAGTGGTTTGGCAAAGAGGATTACTTAAGAAAGGCTACAGTATTTGCCATGGCGTTTCCGGAAATGCCTACTGTTTCCTGGAACTTTATCAAACTACCAATGTAAGTTTTTTCTTTTAATTTCAATTTTTTTAAATCAAATTATAAAAAAAATCATTAAAAACCAACGAAAAGACTAAAAAATATATTTAAATTAATAAAAATATGATTAATTAATTAAATAAATTAAAAAAAAAAATTAACAAAAAATACATTTAAAATAAAAATAAGAAATATTATTAACATTTTAAACTCTATTACAGGATGAAAAGCATCTGTACAGAGCTGTGAAATTTGCCGAATGGTGTTTGGACTGTACAAAATCTCACGAGGAGTACTCACCAGACAGACCGTTGTCTTTGTACGAGGGAATTGCAGGTCCCATGTACTTGCTGCTGGATATTCAAGTACCGAAACAAGCTAAATTTCCAGGATTCACTTTGTAAATTCCTCTCTCCTATATTCATTATTTTTTTCCTATTTAATTTTCAATTCGACTGCTGTTTCATTGCACTTTTATTTCATTTTATTTTATATTTTATTCGACTGCAATAAATTTCTTTAATTCAGATTTCAATTTTTTGTTTTGTTTTGTTTGTTTTTTTCTTTTGAAATAAATCACAAATCTTCATGTAAATTCTCAACATGATTAGTCTCGTGGTTTTTAAACCAAGTATTAAATACTTCAATGGGATCATTCATCCAGTGCTTATGAAAACTAATAATATTATCACTTGGACCTAAGTAATCTTTGGCGTAATCCTCTGGACGAGCCTTGAAATTATTGTTTCAATTAATTTTTTTATAAAGAAAAAAAAAATTTTAGTAAAAAATAATTGAAAAAGTTAAAAAAATTACCTGATGAAATAACGAAGAATGTACCAAAGGAACACCTAAATTAGCCAAACAGAATCCCAGATACATATCGTCCGGTGTGTCCGGCTTAGGACATTGGCAATTCGAATTAACAATTAATTGCAGCAACTTGCTACTGATTATCGTTCCTCCACCGCCTGTTATGTAATTATAACCGTAGTTTTTGTGGGCATTAAATCCGTATCTTTCGCCTATGATAACATTGGTGGCTGGATCGAAACAACTGAGGTATTTGGCTAAATTTTTAGGACTGAAAACAATGTTTAATTAATTTAAAATTAAAAGGAAAGTAATAAAAATAATTAAAATAAAAAAAAAGGTAAAAAAATAGCAAAAATTATTTAGTTAACAAAAAAGGTAAAAAGAATAAGTAAAATTACCTTATAATAGTATCATCATCAACTAAAGCAATCCATTTGATGTTTTTCATTTGAATTTCTTGAAAAACGTATTTGAAAATGGCAAAAGTTTTTGCACAATGTCCACGCTCCACGTTTTTAACATTTAAATTAACAGTTGGGATACTTAAATCTACAATAAAAAAAAATCAATAATGTTAATTAATTTTGAGATTTAAAAAATACCTTCGGAATCGCTGAAAAATTTAATTACTGAAGTAAATGGTGCCCAAGTTTGTTGCACAATTTTCACTCTTGTTTTGTGAAAAGCGAAATGGGTTTTCACAGCAAAGTAGATTGTTTTTATATCCACTGGTTCATCCTTTTTTTTTAAATTAATTAATTTCTTATAATATTTCATTTTGATAATTTTATATAAATTACTTAAACTGTTGAAAAATGAAACTACTTACACAAGGAATGAAGTTTTCAACATATGTAGCACAAGAATCGGCTTTTGCAGTACAAAAAGCTGCTGGTATTCCAATAAGTTTCACTCCGTTTCCTTTATTCCATATGTAGAGTGCCAATTCATGTGAACTGTCAATATTGAAATCATTTTTGGTAACTTCTTTTGTCAGTCTTTCCGATAAACTAAAAACAAAAAGTTAAAATTAATTTTTAATGTCAAAAAATAGAAATTTTTTTCACAAAAACAACTTACTTATTGAGTAATTGTTTAGATATAGCAAATCCAGCTGCAAACAAAGGATATTTGAATTTTTTAGGATCTTCATTGAATTTATAATGATGAATTATTGTAGATTCCTCATCATGCAATGGATACCCCAGAAAACTCTCCTTAAACATTTAAAATTAGTGATTACTTAGTGAAATTTATAATACTTACTGTTCCTTTGTATTTCAATAAAACTTCCAATAGTTTTTCTAAATTCACAAATGTATAATCTTGAATAAAAAATACAAATTCAGAAATATTTCCATAAATTTCATTCAAGTTGGAAATCAATGGAAAAATTGTCCAATCTCCAGCATGTTGAAAATCTAGATGAGATATGTATACTTTTGGAGCATCCTAAAACAAAACGTAGCAATATTAGTTGATTATTTATTGTTTAAATGTTGATTTGTAAACTTACCAAGCCAGTTGATTGATGCAGTATACTTTTCTTAAGTGTGACAGCCGAGTATTCATGGTAAGCATTATTTTGACTTAATATCACAAAGACAATATCACTAGGACCTGCAAAGTGTTAAAATTGTTTTGAATATTACAAATCAACTGCAATAAATATGTAAAAAACAAAATACTTACTAAGTACAGCAGAGTTATCTACTTCTGATATGGTTAAGTTGAAGATACACAGGAAAATAAGCACTTTTAAATACATAATTCTTTGGATTTATATTACAAAACTAACACTACATAACTACCAATTAGAATTTCAGTTAATTTGAATAAATTTCATGGTTTTTATTAACATTTTCTGATGGAAAAAAAAGTAAACAACAATATTCACCTGTTCCGATTGTGAGGTTATGTCGACTGACCTACATTCGCATCCACCCGCACTCAGCACGGCAACGTCGCAACCGGAAGAGTGGGGGCAGTTTTTCCAACCCTTTCAGTGGAAAACTCGGGGGGTTGTTGACGACAGGGAAAATTTCATTGATCTGTCAAAGAGATGTGGTATGTGAAAAACTAACTTTTAGAATATAATTATTAAAAATGCACTTTTGCAATTGGCAATTTGTAATGCAATATGCAACTAAGGTAAAAATTAAAAACAAAAAACTTAACCTAAAAAAAGGAAAACAAACTTATTTATTTATATATTTTAGATTTAGTGCAAAACTGAACAATAAATGGACTTTGTTACTGAAGAAGCAAGCAATGCTGTGCTTGACAAACTGTTTGAGCAAAAGCAGAAAAACAGCTTCTGTGATTTGACCATTTTGGTGAATGATCGAGTCATTAAGGCCCATCGCAATATCTTGGCCTGTGGTTCTCCATATTTTGACTCTATTTTAAAGCACCATAAAATCACCAGGGAACAATTGAGTGTTAACTGTTCTGATGTTGATGTCTTTGATGCTATTATTAATTACATGTATACTGGTCGCATCACCATTGAGCATTCAAATGTTGAGGAACTGCTCAGACTGGCCGATCTCTTTTTGATGACTAAAATTATTGAATATTGCATAGAATTCTTAGGCACGAAATTGAATTTGGACAATTGCCTCTTCACCTATTATCTAACGCAGAGGTTTAAGTTGAAACAATTAGGAAATTTGGTGGAGAATTGGATTGATACTCATCTGAGTCAAATCTGTGATGGAGAAGAGATTTTAAGTCTTAACGTTCAAGAATTACATGAATTTTTGAAAAATAAGGTAATTATTAACATTATTTGGTTTTATTTTCTTTTGAAAATTAATTTAAAGCTTTTTTTTAATTCAAATTTATTAAAACGTTTTTTTTTTTGTAGGTATTTTCAGTTCCTGTGCAAAAATTGTTGCAAATAATTTCGGATTGGTGCTTGAAAGATGTGCAAAAACGGGAAAACGATGTGTTCAAACTCTTACTGACAATTAGCTGGACTAATTTAAACCCAAACGAGATCTACAAACACTTGGAATTGTCCGAATTATACGCCAAAAGCGAATTGGCTTTATTCTATTTCCTTCATAATCTAATTATAAACAATTTGCTTTCGGCAAATTACAAAGCAAAATACGATATGCTGCATTCCAAGTACCAACAAGTATGCCATGAAAATATTAAATATTGTTTTTTAGTTGAAAACTAAAATGAAAATTGTTTTAGATGCTCAAGCAAGAGGACAAATTAGATAATAAAATTACGGTTGCTGAAAGGGACGGCAATAATATGATTATAGTGCGGGCACGGAACAAAAACCGCAAAGAACAACTTTTATTGCGTCTTATGGCTGGTTTAAAGCCCAGTTTACGGATAGCCGCAATTAAGGCAATTAGAAAGAAGAACAAAAGGATTGCACTAAGCGATTATCTAATGGATAATTTAGAAGGTTTGCTTTCTTTAAAAAAAAAAACATTTTTTACTACAATTTTTTTTTAAATTTTTACAATTAAATTTAATAATTGTTTTAAAGATTCCGATACGGATGAAAAAGTCGGCGTGAAATGTCCAATTTGTTCTGCCAATATTAACGACAGCCTTTTATTGGAACAGCATTTGGCCCTGAGTCATTCCAAAGATGTAACTTATAAGTGTGGTACCTGTAATTTCGTTTGCCAGTACCATGGCGATTATTTAAATCACATGAAGACGCATTTTCCTGGACCTCCTTTCAAGTGCGATTTTTGTAAGTTTTCAATTTAAAAAAACAAAAAAAATTGTTTCGAAAAGGTGTTTAATTGATTGGTTTGTTTCAGGTGAATTTTCAGCTGATTTGATTTCGAAATTGATCGCTCACAGGGCGAAACATTTGGAGGATTCGGTGTATCAGTGTACGTTTTGCTCGTTTAAGTGTCGCTCGAAACAGAACTATTTGGCGCACTTGAAAATTCACTCGCCCGATAAAAGTTTTAAGTGCGAGCACTGCAGTAAAACTTTCAAATTTAAGCATAACTTGGAATCGCACATGCTAACACACTCGAGCGAGAAACTTTTAAATTGCGATTCCTGCGGCTTTCAGACGAAATTTTTGAGTCACATGATTGCCCATAAAAGGATCCATGCAGGTAAAACAACTGCCAAAAGTATTGTAAGTTTTCTTTTATGTTGAATATGTTTTTTTTTTTGTTGGGAATAATATAGTTTTCATGGTTTTTCAAATTCAATATTTTTTAGAAGCTGAAATTATTGTTTTAAGTGACATTATTTGTTATTTTTAAACAGCCAAATTTAGTAAATTTTGAATCAGATATTAGATTTTTGAATTTAAATTAATTTTTTAGCCTTAATTTAATTGTTTTCAATGCTAAAAAAAACAGAGAAAATATAATTTGTCTGTTTTCTCATGATATTTTTTGTTTGATTGCTAGAAAAAATAATTTTTATTGATCTTAAAAATTTAAATTAAATACCATTTATTAAAAAAAGAATTGATTTTTAAATTTTAGGCATTTTTAACAACAAAAACTGCAAGATTTTAAAGCGAAATAAAGTTTCATGTAATTGTTGATTCCAGGTGATATCTACCGATGTTCATATCCGCACTGCAAGTACTCGACATCGAAAAAGAACCAGCTGGTGAGCCACGCAAAGAGCCATAACGGTCTGCGACCGCACTCTTGCACCGTGTGCGGCCGCGGCTTCATGGAGAAAAGCCATTTGGTGCGACACGAGAGAATTCATTTAGAAGAGAAACCGTTCAAGTGTTCGAATTGCGATTACGCCAGTTCGAGGCGCGATAAATTAAAGGAGCACTTCACGAGGCATCACGGCGAGAATGCGAGCGCAAAGGTGCCGTACAAAGCGCGCCCGATGCGGAATGTCAATAATAATAGTAGTGCCGCCTCCAATAGCCGCCACAATAAAACGCATCAGCAGCAGCAGCAGCAGCAGCAACAGAATCAAGAAGCGACAACCACTAGTGGCAATAACGGCGTTTCGAACGGCGGCACCAACATCAATTTCCCGAGTGCAGCAGCGAATGCAAGCGTTTCGAGCAGCGCGCAGCCGATGGGCTCGGATATTCAGGAATTAATAATGCAGCACCAGAATCACACGAATAATGGGGCCACTGGTGCTTCGGCTGCCGCCAATATTGCCACCCTCAATACCAACTATCATCCCTTCACCGATCCCACCGACTTTCATCATCACACCCACAATATCCAGCATCAGATTTTGACGCATAATCAGCGACCCGGACAGCACCATACTAATGTGGTGAACCATCACATGTTGGGCCGCAGTAATCATTCGACTACTACGTCGACGGCGGCGGCCGTCGCGGCCGCTATGATGCTCGATCCTCGATTTCATCATAATTCCACTGTAAGTTTTTAATTTTTTTATTTTTAAAATTTATTAATAATTTTTGTTGTTTTTTGTTTGTTTGTAATTATGGTGGTGGATTTGTTTGAAATTGAATTGGGGTGATTTTTTAATGTTTGAAGGTTCCTTATCATCCTTCTACGACTCCCGTATCGATGGCGATGGCGGCGGTGCAGTCGTCGCAGCAGATACAGGCTTCGGCACAGCATTCCGACTATCCTTCGACGTTGCAAAACTGCATGACGCTCTTTTAAAATCGTTTAATTAATGTTTAATCATCTAGTCGACTTTAATGTACAGACTCTTTTTCGATTGTACATTAAAACTGAAAACTATTGTGACATTTTTTGATATTTTTATTCTTATTATGTATTATAATATTAATAGATTAATGCTGTTTAAATATTTAGCATCTCTGTGTTATTTAATTGATATCTTACTCGGAATAAAGTACTCTTAAAAATTATATTTCTTTTCCCTTTTGTTTTTTTTTTCTTTGATAAATTTTAATTTAATTAATTGATTTATTTTTAATTAAATGAAATTGCTAATTTTGCTGAAATTGCTGAAAAACTTTTTTTTATATTTTTTTAATAAATTTTAATTTGTTTTCTATTGACAATAAATTAATTTTGGCTTTACATTTACAATGAAACTTTTTCTATTTTCTATTTGGATATTAAATTGGTTAATGCTGTTTAAATATTTTTTTTTAGGATTTCTATTATTATTTTATTGAGCTTACTCGCAGAAAAGTCCTCTTAAAAATTATATTAATGATTTAAAAATTACCTTTTCGGTTTTTTTTTAATGAATAAAATATCAATTATATTTTTTTGTTTTTTTGTTTAATTAAAAATAAATAAGTAAATTTTTGCTTTATTTCCGAATGAAATTTTTATTAAACGATTCTATAATATAGAAGCAATAGAAGTGTTTGATTTTATAAAAAGTTTCCTGTTTCATTAAAAAATACTGCTAGTAATTGCTTTTTAATTAAAAAATGAGAGCACTCTCTGTTTTCTATTTTTTTTTTTACATTATTTCACCATTAACTCTTCATGGAGAGGAATTTAATTTCATCTACATATTCGTTTTCCGTTTAATTAATTTATAAATTCAAATAAAACACATTTTTTTAATTTATTTTTTGCATCAACTAACGCTTTGAGTTTTAAATAACAATATAATCATGACTATTGACAATAGTTTATTGAAATTGAAATAAACTTTCCTCATTAATGTCTCTTTAATTAAGCGCTTGTTTTGTTATTTTAATTTTATGTATTATGACAATATTTTTGGAACCGGTTAAATGAATTAATTATTTTATATTTCAATGGAAGGATTTAATTTGCAACGTTTATTTATAATTTTTGTTTATTTTTTATTCAAAAATTGTACTTTTGTAGTTCGAGTGATTATTTTTGATTGAAAAATTACAAAACAAACAAAACCAAATGGTTAGTTCCTTTAATAAATCAAATTTGATAAATATCTTATCTTAATTTGAATAGTTTTAGTTTTAGGTCTATTCAAATCTAACTTTATAGTTGGCTAACAAAAGTGGATGGCCTAAAGACTTAAAGAAATTTTTAAGGATAAAATAATTTCCTCAAATATAATTCACAATAATGATTTTTAATTTGATTTAAAGGTCCTAAATTTAAATTTTGCTTAATCTGTTTTTAAATGTTGTTTTCTTTCTTTTTATCTTTTTAAAGTATGTAATTTAATTTTGTTTTGTTTTACATATTTTAAAACTTCTGTAAGGAATAAATAAATTAGTGACTAATTGAGAATTAATTTAGTTTAATTTCCAATTGAAATTTTAATAAAAAGAAATTCTAATAAAATGAAATTTAATTCCTAAGTTCCAAATTTGAACACAGTTTTTCAAAAATAATTATCAAATAAATTCGTTTAACAATATAACAAATAATAATTAATTAATTAAAGTCTGTTTTTATTAATAGAAAAAAAGCAGTAATAGTAAAACACTAAAATTACATTACAACACTTGAGGAAATAATCGAAAATAAAATATTAGCTGTGATTACATCGCCTAAAAATAATTTATTGTTTGAACATACGTGTATTCCATCAGATAACAACATAATTGCAATTTCTGTTTAATATTGTATATTTGGAAACATTAATGAAAAAATATTAGCATATTAGGTGCTCATTTTTCGTGCGAAAAAAGTAATAACATCAAATTATATTCCATTAGGTGCGATTAAAAAAATTATAATGAAAAAAAAAACGATTTAATCTTAGTATATTTGCATTTTTAAATTGCAATACTATATTTTACTTTTTTGTTGTTGAGCATTCAAAAGCTTTTAATCATTATAAAAATTCGATTTTAAATGAATTTTTATCTCAATTACAAAATTCAGAAAATATTTTGTTAGTTTCCCGGGTTGAAAAATAAATTTAGAACCAAAAGCTTTCACAAACTGAAAAATAATAATCTTTGATAAAATATTTGTTTGAATTTACTTATTATTTATTTATTTATTAAAATTAATTGGGGATCACTGAAATAACTTTGAGGGTGAAAATATTAGCTAATCAGAAAACCCATTAAAAAGTTGTAATTAATAATTACAGCTTTATTTGAAAAGAAGAAAAGTTTTTATTAAAGCGACCCATTGAAATGAAGCTTTAAAAGCAGCTATAAAATTGCTTAATTACTAATCAATGTCATTTTTTGCATAATTTACTTAAAGAGTATCAATTAATTAACTTAAGCAAATATTTTTTTATTCGATTTCAACGAAACAAAAAATAGGAAATTGAGAAATAAATTTCGAAACACAAAACAGCTCTCATTAAATCCCGAAAAGTGTTCGCACGCGGCGTCCCGACGCTCCAAACAGCGCCGCCTCAACTTTCGCGCTCATTCAATCGTCGGCCGTCCTTCAGGACGTACGATTCGGGATTCGGAATTCTGGATTCTGGATTCGGGAGTCATTTGTGCGCCAACATCGGCACCGTGTACCACTTAACTATAAGTTATTGTAAAGTTGCGTGATTAATTTCGCGCGTGAATTAAATCAACTAAACCACTCGCCATCGCAACTCAATTAAACAATATAGAGAAAGTTTCCACCAATTCATCAAATGTAATGTTTCTCTTCTCTTTAAACAACCATCGACAATGTTAGCAGTTTCATATCGGTAAGTAAATAGAGATAGTTATTTTAATGGTCGCGCGAGTTGCGCTTTTGCTAATTAAGGTAATTGTAATACCTAAAACTCGTTTTGTTACATTAGCTGCATTATGGACAGAGATAAATTTTGTTAGTGTTTTAATTAAAAAGAAGTTACATCCACCAACGTATCTGTTGTGTTAATTAATCTGACGGTTTTATCATATTGGGCGAGTCCCAATTTATGCGCAGCTAGTTTTTTGTTGCTGTTTTTTTAATGTTTGCTGCCTTTTTTCGGGAATTATGTGTTACGAAAAATCTGTTTTTCATTTCTGCGTGATGCAATGTACTAAACAAAACATTTTATTGTTGGAATAAATTTGGATAATGTTTATTTTATGTTACGATTTTAGATTATATTTGTTTGATTTATTTTTGGATCTGCTATTGTTTTCATTATAAAATTGTTTTCGTTGCATTTATGTAGAAGACTAAAAGTTTAATGGTTTTATTTGGATGTTGTTAACATGAAAATTGATTTGTTTGAAAAGTTTGTTTGACTTGCGAATCGTTTATTGTATTTTTAAAATAATAAAAAAAGTTTTTTTAAATGAATTTACAAGTTTCTAAAACTGATAAAATTATTTTTTAGTTATTTGCGTTTAACCGGCGCCTTCATCACTTTTTCATCTTTAAATTTTTTATCGATATTTTTTATTTATTCCAAATATATTTAGTTATTTTTATTTATTTTTTATTCAAAGGGAAAAATAGTTTTTAGGAAAGGGAAAACTATCAGTTATTGTTTTGTTTTAAGGTTTTCTTACTTTTCTCTCGTCTTCGAAGATATCTTTTAACTTCTTCAGAGATGAAAATTTTTCAAATTAACATAAGTTTTAAAGGCTGATAATGTTATTCCTATATTTAATTTAATATTAATTTAATTAGCTGTCTCTTTAAACTTCCAATTAATATTTTTCTATTTTAATTTAATCAGTTATCCTTCAAGATTTCTCGTCTTCAAATGCGTTTTTTAAATTTCACTTCAAATGAAAATGTTCATAATTAACATAAGTTTTAAGGAATGATAGAATAATTATTATAAATTATTATAAATGTAATTAACTGGAATTTTAACTTTAAAGTGGTAATTAAGATTTTTCCAATTATTTTTAATAATGAATTAGCAGTTCCGGTAGAATTTCTATTTAAAAATAAGAAAATATAAAAAAAAAAAGTGTTTAGACTTGAACAACATCTATAAAAAATTAAGTATATAAATTAAGATATAAATTGATGTATTACAATATTTTTTGTAAACTTTTAATCTTTTAATAACCTTTTAAAATCAGAGCGATAACAAAATTAAAAATTCCAACTGTAATGACAGATAAAATTAGATTTTTATTTACTTTAATTAAAATAAAACGAATTTGCCTGGATTTTCCCCATTAAATTTCACATATTTTTCTTTTAATTAAAAATATATCCGCCATTATTATTTCCGTGGAATCTTTATTTAATAAAAAGAAAAGAAAAACTCTTTTCAAGAAAGAAAAAAAGGCAAAGTTATTCAACTCCCGCAGCCCTTATAAAAACACGTTGACACTTAATCATCAATAATTAAGTTTTGAGGTCGTTGTAATGCAAGACAAACACTGTGCCGCGAAGAATAAAAAAGGTTTTCCCTGCCAGTCCCGTCGTAAACACTCTGTCAACTAAATGTAATAAACGAAAGAGCTATAGTTCGCCACACCGCACCACCAGTGCGGAGCTTAACATAAACTTTACACCGATTTTTCTCGTCTAATTTTCAGCATTTCCTCTGTTTACTATACCGAACACAAAGCAGATTTTCCCAGGCTAACAGTTCCATCACCATCAACTCATCAAAAACACACAAAAAACAACAAAGAAACAAAGTTTTATTATAGTTTATTTTTTCAGCTATATTTTACTCCTTCACTATTCTAAAGGAATTTTTTTTCCTAATTAATCTTAATATTTTATATAAAGAGCAAACATCCATTAAAGCAGAAAAATATTTAAATATTGCAATTTCTTTGAAATGAAGTATATTCAATTCAGAAAAAAATGTACATATATTTTTTTCCCCCTTTAATAAGAAGAGAATTTTATTTTTAAGTAGGAAAGAACATGGGTTGAGAATAATAAAAAGAGGTCCTTTGAAAGGTCTTGTTTGCACTAGACTAGCACAAGAATCCTCAATGGAAGGAATATGTTTATTGGTCCGTTACGTACGGTATTTGCGAGTAATGTGAACGAATGTGTCCCTTGTTGTGCATAATTTTCGTATTGAAGATGTCCTTAAATTGCTTCCCTTTCTTGCGAAATATTTTCCGAATATTTTGCGTTATTTATAACTTTAATGGAAAAAATATATACAGGGTGTCCCTGCGAAAAGTATCCAGCGGGAATAACCTGAAAACTACTCATTTTAAGAAAAATCCCTGAGACACGTCAATTTTTGTTTTTAGGGGGACATCTTTTGGAATATTTTGTTATGGCGTAACAGTCACCCCCTGCCCCCCACGGCCCTCGACTTAAAAATCTTCAATAACATGGGGGTCGAGTGACCCATCATTTTAAAGAGAATATTTTTTTAAATATTATAGTGAAAACCGCATTTAAATCGATTCAATAGTTTTGTTGTAATTAATTAATGAAAGTGATGCAAATTGCCAATTTCCCCTTCGGTTCAGAGCACA
>JASKGO010002328.1:0-43242 GCA_030556065.1 Holobus sp. GC000080
TAACTAAGATAAAAAGGCTTAAAGGGTTTTTATATTTCCATTTTGAAAAACAATGCTATATCTAATAATTAAACAATAGCCTGTGCTGAAAATAAATTTTAACAGTTTGTCAAAATTACTTTAAAAAAAACGCGAAAAACCTATATTACCAGCGCAATGAAATTTGATAGTTCTTACTTCAGCATCATAAAATAGGGGAAAAAACTTAGTCGCGATGTTATTAACGAAACTGCAACCAAATTCGTATTTTATGTAAATTATTAACTGTTTAAATAGTAATGAGAAAAATATGAAATTAGGAATAAAATTAAATTACATATGTATAAATTTGTATAAGTTTTAATAAAACTTGTTGAAGTAATTAATTGTACCACAATCTGGGACAAAATAATTTGGGGATAGAGGTGGTGATTTTTCTTCTTCAAATTTTAAATGCTGAGAGTACTGTCTATAATTATTAATTTACAATTAAAATCAAACTTTTCTTAATGATTTATTATTATCAAAGATCCAAAAAGATCATAAATATTTTTTTAAATGATTGAATGTTGTGCTAAAATTGCAATTTTATAATTAATAAATTAAATAGTAAATACTGCTATTAAAGTAATAAATATCAAATTAAATTTGCAAATTACAATCTTACCAGAAAAACCTAAAACTTTTCATAAATCAAATTAAAAACAAGCCTTTGCATTCAAAAATTAAAAGGTATTCCGCATTTAGTTGGTAAAATACTAAACTAAAATAAAAATAAATAGGCAAAATTCCAGAGCACATTGTAAAAGAAAGTAAAGGACATGGTACATCAAACTGAAAACGACCAATATTAAGGCGAGCAGTACCAGCCAACGCTGGCACATCCTTATGGACCTGTTTTACATAACGATCGACATCTTTCTGGAAGAAATGCGAATATATCGGAATTCGTAATGGTCGCTGTTTACATGAGGCAATGGATGTAAATACGTCGAATGCCATGTCAAAGTTCAGGAAAAAATGCCGAAGAAAAATAATAGCTTTGAAAACCGTTATAAGTGGCGTCCTTATTTAATTATAGGGTTGTTTATTATGCTAATATTTACCGCCAGTGAGCGCACATATTCGTCTACTAATATACGTGTTTGCGAATTAGCGACTACAGTTATGCGGATGAAAATTTTCGCCGGAAAAACGCTTTCATTCGAAGAAGACATAAGCACAACCAAAATATGAATTTTCACAGAATATATTGGAGGAGAAATTAGCGTTAATTAAATTTATAAAATTTCAATGGAAAATTCACTCGCAAGCCATAAACTTGCAACGATCGATCGATGCACAATAAATTATTAGCAACAAAGTTGCAGGCGCAAGGAGGCAAAGCGCATACTTATATGGGATGCTATGGCATTAAATCGGTGTTTTACCATTTCGTTTATTATTAATTGAAAATTATCGAAATAAATACGTGCAATTAAGCCCATTAAGATTCCACATATTAGCACTGGCGGTGTCGCCAATAACAACGCTTATAAGGGAAATAGAAAGTTGCGAATAGTAAAATTTGATTTATATTTTAAGTGCGACAAAATAAATTAAGAAACACGCGCAATTAGAAAGACCGAACGGAACGTTCAATCGGGTGTCAGAGGAGGTTACATTTAATAATAGTGTAAATGAACATGAACCTAAATATAATTTATTACTAAATAACTATATGAAGCAAACGTTTATCGGCAATTTGGAACGCGATACAAGCGCGCTGCTCTTCCTCTTCAAAAGGAAATAATGAAAGTTTAATGGCGAACAATATAACAAGAAGCAACGAATTACTGCTTTCATTCGGATTTATTAAAAATTAAACATTAAATTTTATAATATTTTTAGAAATTGTGCAATAAGTTTCCTTTTTTAGAAATTGTGCAATAAGTTTTTTGAAGTACCCACACGACGCTTTTTGTAATTACCCAAAGGAAATAAAATTTTATGCTTTTCCATGAATTTTCAGAACAATCATTTACAGATATTATAGGCAATTCAATTTTCTAATAAAAATACCAAATATTGGCATTACAAGACTATTTTTAATTTACGTGATTCTTGATAAATGAATATAAATTGTTTGTTCCTTGGTAAAATCTGGAAAATTCACCTAAAATCATTTTTTTGTTATTTTATTGTTTAAAATATTTTTCTGGTACTTGCTTATTCTTGTCAATTTGTTTTAAAAAGTTATTTTTATTAATGCAAAATGCATTGCTTCGTAAAAAAAGTTTTTAACGAATTTTATACAAATTGGTAGACATACATATAGTATTAAACAATAATTCCGGTTTGTTGGCATAAAGTTAAATTTTGTAACACTTCCGGTTTCACTGAAAATAAGCCAAACTTTTGATTTTAGCATGACATTCGGACTTTTTGTCGCTTTTTTGGATTCTAGGGGCAATTCTGAGTTAAAAATGTGCATTTGGTTAATGTTTAATTTTTGAAAGGCTCAAAAATTAAAATTTTAATTGCATTTTAGATGGCTGGGAAAGGGTTTAATTACTTCACAACTACCTGTGATTTTTAATCTTTTTTTTTATATATAAAAATCGATTGATAAATAAAAATGGCGTGGAGAAAATATGCTGTGTACTTTAGTTTTAACTTTTAACTGATAAAAATGAAAATAATACCTCAAAATGCAGTCTACAATATAAAAGTTGGTACCGACATCCGGTATAAATCATATAAATGTTACCATCTAAATAAACGTTTAAATCATCTCGGCTAATAGATAAAATGCTATATTGTAAATTTTATATTCCTAATTTATTACGAAACTAAAAATATTTTAACTGATTTTAACAGTTTAACCAATTCCTTGATTATTAAAAAACACTAAATGTTCGAATAAAATATAATATTGTTGAAAAGTTAGATACATTTGCCCATTTCGGTAAAATAATTCAATTGTTGCAAATCCATTATATATTTTATTAACGCTTTGCTTGTATTTTAAATACTTAGCAAAGACCGAACAGCCATTTAATTAAAATCCAAATTTAGTATCACCATAATTTTTGACGAAGAAAACTCAACATGCGTTTGGTTATTGTATTCTCCAGATATTAATATTATAGCCATTGACTGTAATTTATTTATTCGAAAATTTATTTGGCCATTATGTCGCCGCTTTAATAACTAAAATCCGTAAATAATGTATAATAGAACCTATTGTGATTATAATTTTCTATACATATTCAAAACAACAATTTATAAACATGTATACAGTACCAATTTTACATTTCGCAATTAAAATTTATTATAAAAAAAGGTTTTAAAATTTTATTAGGTCAAAAATTATAATATATAAAAGTTGCCTACTTTAATCACAAAATACAATCGAACAAATAAACTGATTAATGACTTTCAAAAAAAAAAAAAAAAACAGAAAAAAAAACTAGATGAACTGATGAAGAATATACAAAAGCCGAAAGCTAATTAAAAGAACTACCGAATGAATTGAATACTATAGATTTCACGAGGAAAACAATTATTTCTGCAAGTGTTCACACGCATTTAAATAAAGGAGAAGAAGACGAAGCAGAAGAAAAAAGGCAGCTGAACGTTTTCAGTAGATGGGTAATTATTTCGATTGAATTGTTCATTTTTAATTAACACCAGTGTCTGTCGGTCGGACGAAAAGAAGTGCCTTGATGTGTCAGTAATATAAAAAAGATGAAACGCAGAGATAGGAAACAAGCAGGCAGTAAGCAAGCAAGCAAGCAAGCCAAGCAAGCAAGCAGGTAAGTAAGCAAGCAATGCAAGAAGTCAGAGTCATGTATGGAGTACAAGGTATGCATCGTTCGGTGTTATGTCGTTGTAGTGTTCGAATAGAAAAGTGATTTCGTGGTGATATTAAGGATAGCTGTACAGACTTTATATCGGCACTTTAAATGCACATCCATTATTATTATTATGTAGCGAGCGAGCACTTAAAGAGAAGATTAATTAATTATACCGAGAAAGCCTTATACGAAAAGCACTTCTGCCGTTGTCGAAATAAAAAGCGATTATTGGCCAGCGCGCAGCGCATTCATTGACTTCGAACTTTCATCCTTCAAGAGATGTCATTTAATTAATCGCGACGCGGTATTTCGCATCGATCGATCGAAACCTAATTGAAATTTAATCCGTAACTGTAATGACGACGATCGCGGCGGAAAAAAGCAGGCAGCGCAACGGAAAAATGGACATCGTTTGCATGTTCCATCGCGATTTCTCTGTCTGCGATGCATCCTTAGGAAGTTTCGCCAAGATTTATAATCGCGTGGAATATTTGCGGAAAATCTACAAGTGAATCCTATGTAAAACTTGTTTGTTGTTCACTTCAGATTTCGTTTTTTACGTGTATGTACCTATACATATTTACTACTTCCTTCGATGATATTTATTTACGCAAACCATCTGTTACTTTTTAAGAGTCCGCCATCCATTTCTCTCCTCCGGCTTCTTCTTCTTCTTCTTCTTCTGCTTCATGTTCTTCCTTCAATGGACATTTGCTAATTTTTGCTTACAACCAATGATATGCAAACTACATCCGAAGTGGTTAATGCCACTTTAATTTGTCCCTGTTTCAAATGTTAATTTTGTTTCAATATTTTCTTCAAACGTCTACAAAAATAGACGTAAAGTTTGGCAATTAGCCCATACAAAAGCTTAAACAAAACAAAACTTTTATTTTGCGCAGATAATGAAGAATTGTTTCATTTAAATAAATATTAAACCAAGGGATAACTAAGAACAACCTTTTTTTTGTCATAATATTGTTTTCTATTAGTGTTGATAATTGCTTGTAA
Source organism: Holobus sp. GC000080 (assembly GCA_030556065.1). Lineage (NCBI taxonomy): Eukaryota > Metazoa > Arthropoda > Insecta > Coleoptera > Staphylinidae > Holobus > Holobus sp. GC000080. Next base: position 4,830 of record JASKGO010002328.1, read on the forward strand.
CAATATCATTGCAATTGGTAGAATTGTTTTTAAAATAATGAAAATAATTCAATTAACCCCTGTGTGACGCCTACAAACTAATTTTGCCTCCAAAAATTGTAAAAAAAAAGGTGAAACTTTCTGTTAAAAATATTTTTCGGCTCATTTGAAACTATTTAAGTCTCATTGCATTTTAAAACAATCAACCAAATTGCTTTGGAACTTTGGGTTCCATGTAAATTATAAAGTAAAACAAAAAAAGAAAAACCCCACAGAACAAGAAGAAGAAGAAGAAAAAAAGGTGACCCGAATAGCCGCAAAAGAAAGAAAGAAAACGAGCGATTTCCTTCATTACAGTTGATCAAACGAGAAGTAATGAAGCGAAACAAGTTTAAGGCTACTACATAATGAATAATTTATTCATATAAGGGTTAGTTGCGCAAATCTTCCGTTAATTATTGCCTCGGCGTAACGTAATTAGCAATAAAGCGGCAATATAGTAAGCGCGAGCCTGCGGACGCGAAATTACGCGTGTTCTAAAAGTGTCAATAATTTTCGTTGCGTAGGCGTTTTGATTCATTTCAGTGTTTGAGCCCACGTGGAAAATATTGGGGCGCGCCCTATAGATTTTGATCTACGACGTTATTAATGAAAGACACCAATAATTTATAGAAGTCGATCGGAGATTTCAGTTACGCACCTTCAACGCCAAAAAGTGGACGCACTTTTGTCTGCGTTTCTCGTGGGTTACCTTACAACTTACAATCATCATAGTATAAACTATAAATGATTATACTATGTACATTCGGGATTTCCAAAATGTTTTACACTGAGTCATTTATTATTGCGCTGCTTTTTTTTGTGACATTATCATCGCATAACGTAACGTTGTAATAGTGCTACTTTTTTATTGTTGCAAAGGATCATTGACTTCTGTAAAAGTTTTTGCGATTTTTGAAGGTGCAATAAACTAATGTAAATATTTTTGGCTAAGGCAATATAAAAACTGATATGGAATTTCGATTGGCCATGGTTTTTATTTTTGGTAACACTAACTTTTTTCTAACATTTCATTAATTTGAATATACATCGTAAGTCGTAAGTTTAAAAACAAAATCCGTAAAAAAATGTAAGACTTATTAAAGAGAGAAAATGCAAGGAGTTCGTTCATATAATAAAGAGCAATGTTTTTGAGTTGTGAAAACACGGTCTACTTTTAATTTGCGTCTTCCACCGTTTGCAGATCGTTATCTGTTTGTAGTCTATAAGAAACACGGTTCTTGATAGTAATAAAGACGTTTGTATCAGTGGGATGAGACTTAAAAGAGAAAAAGCGACTGTTATTACATCGAAAACAGGAATAGAAATCTCATCCATTATTTATTATTGTATCGGCTTGGAAAATTCTTCGATTCAATTCAATACTTGCAACACAAATTATATAAATATTAATACCATTGTTGTGTTGTCTAATTTCGCGTTGTGTCGAAATTTTTACGCGAAAAACGCGACTGAAGTGGAGCGACTCGCAAGAGCAACTTATTGAGAAGCGAACACAACGCGCCGCGAGAGACTAGATTTCCTTCGCATATAAATTACCTAAGCAGTCGAGTTGTTGTTGTTGTTGTTGTTCTTGTGGCCATCCGTTGTTTCATTAAAGGTCTTTTGCTATAATTAATTTCGTTATAATTATAAGCGTTTCGCTACCACACTCGTAAATCAAACGGATGTCGCACACCTCTTTCTGCTCGTTTTTATCTCCTCCATCCTTGCTAAACACTATCATAGGGAGACTTCTTTACTGCAAAAGAGCAGCCAGAGAGGAATATAGAAGAGTCTTGCCATATTTCATTGGCGACCAGCGACCTTTGAAGACCTCACCACGCGGAACTTGAAGCGCTTCAGTTGAGATAATATACTTCCATTACATTTTACCTGTTTGTTTGCGCAAGTACTTACCTACATATTTATACTGTAAATTGCAAAATTCTCAACGTTTAAATTTCATTTATACCGGCCATTGCAACTTTTAAAACTTATTATTTAATAATTTCTAGTTGATAAGAATTTTTTTTTCAAATTATGAAGAAAAAAAAATCAGAAACGAATGGAAGACTTATAATTTAAGCGCAACAATCAGCAATTCTTTAATTAGCTTTGTTTAACTAATTTTTAACATCAACCACAGGAATGCCAGTAGTCAATTTCGTGAAATTACATTAATAAAGATAAACACTTGCTGCAACAGTAAATCCCAATTAAGTAAGCATCAAATACGCAAATAAATTAACGATTGGGTAATATTTCGCATAGGATTTTCCGCATTTTTCTAACCAATTAATTCACTATTAAACCATAATTACTGAATAACAATTATTCACACACACCACACGATATCGGCCATAAAAATATTATACATTGTCGGCCGTTGTTATTATTCGCGATCGTGACTGGTAATTCTTTTTTACCTCTCTTGTTATTTCTTGTGTTATTTTAAGAAACTGCAAAATTGATCCGATAAACTGCAAATCATTTTTCCGCTGAATGTCACAGTTACACGCCCAATTTATGAATACCATCAATTAAAACGATTGCAAAATTTAATTAGATTTTCATGCGCAGGATATAAAATACAATTGAACCGATCGGCAACCAATAAAAAAAAAAGAAACAATCGAAAAAAAATCGATCCATAATTTTCACGCTGTTCAATTATTATTAAAATTTCGGTACGTGTTCACAAAACAAGTCTATTAATAAGTGTGGTGGTAATAAATTAGATTTTTTTCCTAGTGGATTAACATAATTTATAAGGCCGATAGCATCGTCGACAAGGATTTCGTTTAATGGAACATAAGTTAATCGGCAAAAATCAGCAATTAAGGAAACGAATACACAATTCGCGGCTGGTAATGACTCTTTATACTATACTATATAGGATTTATACGTTTCGTCATCGCGAGCGTTTGTTGCACTTTATTGTTTTCGAATCGGTAATTCCTGGGTTGGCTTGTTAATAGAATTCAACGATAAATACTCATTCTTGTACGCGAAGAAAAATTGAACTCTAACGATTGATCCTTATCGAATTCCTTGTGCTTTTGTATTACGAGAGAGAAAATGTATAATGATACATTATATGAGTGTGTCTTAAAGCGGATCTCCTTTTTCGGCCATATTGTAGGTGGTCGTTATTAATTGAATATTTGAACCTATTATTATCAGATGAAACTCCGTTACGCCTATAATTTCATTATGTGGACGAGATTTTCTTCATACTTGCTGAACAATATATGGGTCACGATGAAAGAAAAAAAAATCAGCCGTAATCTGTTTGGGTGGATAGACAAAGGGTGTGACCAGAAGCCACTTTGCAAGGGGCATAACCTTCGCACTTTTTGCAATACGTCGAATGCCATTAACTCATTAATGCGTCCGCAAGAAAACAACTCAACATCAGTGAAATTTTATGTTTTCTAGTATATAGAAAAGTTTCTATAAAGTCAAGCTCCGTAGATGTTTATACCAACGTTTTGATTGATTTGCTTATACGCGACGATAAAACATTAAGCGAATGATTATTATTACCACCGAAATGATTACATTGTAACCTAATGTGGAAAGTGCTTAAAATTTAACTACTCGGAATGTAGTGAAAATAAAATTGGTTTTTTTTTTCGTTTTCTATACAGTGTAGGTAGTAATATTTTTTCTTTTTGCTTTTTGCAAAATATTACTTTTGGGATTTTCATTTAAAAATTGATTACTTTTTCAAACTACAAGTAGACACCAATAAATAATAATAAATTATTACTTATTTTAACAATTTTCCTATCCAAAGAAGTAATAAAGTTGTTAACATTTAAATGCCAACAAATTCAAATACTACTTCTTTATTACTCAAATCAAAATTTACAAATGAAAATTTAATATTATTTTTGCTTTTACAATTACGTTGAAGGACCAAAATGTAAACATTAGCATTGCTTATATCAAATATTGGCTATAAAAATGATTTTTTTAAATTTAATTCTTTTTTTCAATATAAATATTTTTTGAATTCGAAATTTTTGAAATAAAAAGGTTTGTAATACGGCATCTAACAGGAAATTTTGGGTACACATTTACAATTGTTAAATAATTGATTTGATTTCTAATTTTAAAAAAACAATAGCTTTTTTTCTTACAGAAGGATATCTGTGTGATCCTGTATACGTTTAAAACCAAAAAGCAATCCGTGTATAGTTACATTTTCTAAAGTCGTAAATAAACTTCGAAAATGATTGATTAATAGAATCGTTTGTACACATATGGCGAGCTTTGTCACTAATAAGACATGCACCTAGTTATTTAGTAATTAAAGAGTGCGGTAATTATCGAAGCCACGGATCTTCCACATTAGCCTTTTAATAGAGTATGTGGATGATGGGGAAGAAAGTGAGCAAAGTTAAAAATGCTCGCGTGTTGGTAGTGTTTAGAGAAAATTACATCGCCGCCATAAAGTTCTTATAGAGTGGAACGTAATTAATGGAAAATTGAAAACGAGTAAAAGAATTTTTAAGTGCAGTCAGACGAGTTCGAAGAGCTACTCCTCGCATCTTCGGTACAGCCGAGGCCTTCATGTAATGCTTCAAGAACCGAACCAATATACTCGTGCATGCACACATTCGATGATTCTTATATTCATCGACAAAGGTTGCCGTTTCGCAAATTGTAATCAAGAGGCGGTCTCTGCTTTATTACACTACGTGCGCGATTTTTATTTGCAATTTCGGACTATAAAATTTTCATTACGAATTATTATTGCATTTGCGTATATGTAATAATAAATGCTCAGTCGGCCGGTTATTAAGATGCAACCGCCGCTTTTTTGCTTTCCGCTGTCACGAATTGCAGAAGCGAAAGCCGCAAGAGGCGAACGCTAAAAGTATATTTTATGGGTCCATAAGAAAGCTTTGTTACCCCCAAAGGCCACATTTCAGTTAATTTGCAAAACTAAGTATGTATAAGTAACATTTCGCACGAAAAAAAAATATTAATGACACTGTTATTATATTTATGTAGCATTGATACACACAAATCGATTTCGGGTCGGATAATTTCAAAAGTAAATCTAAAAGTTTCGTTTATCAGTATTGACATAAATAACTTATGAATAAATAAATCATCCACGATGTTTCCCACGTATAATCATTTACAATAATTATAGACACCTAGAATGGAAAAGGCAGATATTAATTTGCGCCGGCTGCAAAGAGAGGAAAATGAAAAATCGCAAACGTGTAATAATCGCCAAAGCAGTCGATAACTTCAATTAAGGTAATTAACGAGCACGGCTCACAATGAAATTCCTTGAAAACTTTTGAAATCAATGTGGAAAACCGTATCCAGAGGTATTGCGCAATGGAAAAATAGTAGAAATTCCATCGAATTTCTATTGCCAAACGAATCGATCGGCATATAGTAGTAAGTAGCCAACTGTGCAGCAGTCACCAGTCGAACTATTCGCGCAACGATAAACGATCTTGGAAAATGTAAATAATGAAAGTCGTAATGTGTGTTCACCCACAACGTATTTACTCTATTGAACTTCAATGGCTTGCTTTCATTGTCTAAAACAGAAACACTGCATTCGTTACGTAATTGCGAACTAAATTGCACAAAAATCATATATTGCCAATAATGGTGTCCTTTGAGAGACTGCTAACAATGGCAACGAAAAATTCGTTTTCCTACGTGGGTGCAGCAGGAATGCGCGTGGAATCAAATGCCGAATGCATCACCGCTTATTGTAACTCCACCGCGTAGCATGTTTGCATTACGCCAATATACAGGATCATTCATCGGTGGTTCGTTAATGGTCTCGCTAACTGCTTCGGAAAAAACGGCTGGCGACGTGTAAAAATGAACGGTGTTCGCTTGAAAGCGTTTGGCGAATATTTCGCGGGCAGAAAAAGTGCACGCGGAAAAAAGTGGAAATTCGTCGAGGAATTTTCTGCATCGCTCCATTTGGAGCTTTATTTTCAGCGCCTTAAGTAAACGACTTAAGTTATAGGTGCACCTATGTTCGGATATAATTAATGTCTCCTTACTTGTTCAACTGTTTTCTATGAATGTTTCGTTCTTGTAAAGTTTTATGTAGCTTGTTGTAGTAGCTTTCTGTGCAGCTTTAACAATATAGGCCGGCATTTTCCTCTTTGATTCTCGCGCGCTGTTTGTCTATATACTTATAGCCGAGACTGCGGGCGCACTTCATTCAAATGCTTCTTCTTCTTCTTCTTCTTCTTCTTCCTCCAGCAGATTTATAAAACTGTGCATTAGCAGTGCAAGACAGTCAACATTTGTGTTAATCATTTAATATCCAACTATTCCAACCTTCTCTCATTAATTTCTTAATTACAAATCTGCTATGTGTAGTACTACTTCAAGGGAATTTTAATGCCAGTACTTGTATCAAATGCTGCTAATTAATATAGTTATTGCTTTCAGCAACTATTTTATTGCCAATTGGATGATTCGCATTTTTCTGTTTTTCTTTAAGCAAGTTTTTTGCAACTTATTTTTAATGCATAAAATGTAACTTTTCTTCAAGTACCACACAATTATGGTTTGATTTCATTCGGTTCATTTGATTTTCACTTTGAAATATAATCTTGACAAATTTTTTTGGGACCTTCACAGATTAATCTAATGAATTTCATAATAATTTTAAAGAAAAATGGAAATTTAATATATTGTAATTGTAGTATGTTATGCCCTCTGTTGTTGATTGTTTTAGCAATTTTGTATCATTACCATACATTTCTTTTATAATTATTACTATTACTAAAAATATCAATAAATTTTTAAATAAATTTTAATAAAAGTAAAATAATACATACGATAATAATTTCCAATAGCAAATACATAATATTAATATCCTCAAGACTGTGTTTGAAAATAGAATAAACTATGCAAATCGTATTATATTTTACTTATTGCAACACTTTGAGAAAGGTCGTTCTTCGACCTCTCGATAATTCTCAACTGGAAAGAACTTGATTTGCAAATTGCCTCTAAATAAAATAATAACAGCAACATGAAAGGCAAAATGTCGAGTTATATTAATGCAAAGCTCCATAATAAAATACTCATTACTTTTTTTTGCATTCTTAGTACTATTTTCTTTCTTCTTGAAATTAAATCGACCATTTAATAAAAAAATTAATAATTGCAACCGTCACCTATGAACTTTTATTTTAAAGTTGACTGCATTTGTGCCCACATAAAAAGACCGCAAAAGAGCGCATTTATTTCAATTTCCACTTTTCTTTAACATCATCTTGGTCATTCCTCAGTACGAATCGCACGCTGCTCTCTTCATTGTGCATTTACTTTGATGTATGTAGGCATTCGTTTATAGGTAGGCAATATTTTTTTTCTAATTTATTTTATAATAAAACATTTTCTCATAGTGGTACATCCTCGCAAGCAATATTCCAAGGCAATTACGTAGAAAGTAGAATTTTATTATCAGAATACTCTTCCATTGAATGAAATCTCATTTGTGTTTATTGCGCGCTGCTCTTTTATTAAATCGAAAATTCATCGATCTTGCAATTAGTTGCCATTTAATTACCACTATATACGCCGGTTACTTAATCTAATTCAGAACGTGCCACAATAAAAGCACTTTCTATAGAGCGACGACATTTTTTCGAATTTGTGTCATTTTCTCTCCCCGACCGGCGACCAGCGGCTAGCGACCAGTTCGTAAGCTGCTACTTACTTAAGTCATTAATTAAGTACGTGCAGAAGAACTAATTGTGCAATTATTTTAAGGGCTCTCCTCTCGTTCCCTTTCGCCGTAATACTAGCGGCAATGACGAAATTCCTCAGCGACGCTGACAACAAACAATGCGAGGCGATATTTCACTGAATGATCTAGTTGAGAGTTTGTTGTAAAGTAGAACCGAGCCGGTTAAAGACCTCGTATGATGCTTGTTACGACACTACCGGTCCCGACAAGTGAATTTATGTTGTGTGCATTTATCAATACCAAATCCATAAAAGAATCGATGCCTATTTGGTCCACTACGCATTTTCCAACCACCTAGTCAATGATTTCATCCCTATATTTTCTTTTCAAAAAATTTAAATCATCAAAATTATTAAATTAAAATTAAAAATAAACACTTTTAATAGAATTTAAAGAAATTAGAAAAGCAAATAGTTTTATATTCAGTAAAATTATTACTAATTTATTTAAATTTATTTATTGTTTCAACGGTTAACAATACAAATATTTATTAACAGACAACCGAAAAATCTTGTAGTGTAAATATTGTAATTATTTGAAGATAATTTATTGCACAAAAATGAATAATTATGTATTTTTAATTAACTAGCAAAAAGTTCAAGTTTATCGAACTATTTATATTTAAATTTTTAATACAAAAGACTTTTTATAATTACCACAACATTAAAGTTTTTAAAATACCATTTCGCTGCCTAAAAAATAGCAATTTAAATAATTAGTGAACTAAACTTGAAACCGCAGAATATTGGTTATAAGTAACAAAAGCCGAATTTCCTGAAGCCGCGAATCAAGTTTTTTTTTTTTGTTGGGCTCGCTTGCTTTTTGTAAATGTCAATGCGAACTAGAATCGTCCAAAATGCCAACGAGATGCATGCTACATTTACATCCACACAGCCGCCGCTTGGTAATTGCCGTAAGTATAGGAAAATTACCTTCTTCTCTAACGGAACAAAAATTATTGAAAATAATTTATCACTTAACCATTAAAAAAGAAATACTAATGTCCAGCGATAAATATATGTATATCTTGTTTGGTATAGTGACTCTAAGTGTAATTTACTTATTTCGAAAAAAAATATATTCCTAATGGCTTACATACGCACTGGTAATGCATGCAGATAAAGATCAAAAAGTTGGTTTTTATTATAGTCATTACTTAATGTGGCAAGGAAACGAGTGAAATTTTCAATTTCCATTTGCCAATAACCGCCGTCTAATTTGCGGGATTCAATTAAAGCTTATTGCGCACATTAATGCAGCTCTTCAAATGCCAAGCCACGTGCAAATTTTTACTTTTTTTCTTCTTCCTCTTTTTAATTTATTATTATTATCTTTTTTTCAAATATTAAATAATGGATTTTCATACCTGACACCATAAGTATAAATCATAACGAAAGTATTGTTGTATAGTTCATTTAGCCGACTTTCTGCTTCTTTATAATATATGCTTATTGTACAGGTATTTATCAAAGCAAACTTTTGTATAAATGTTTGCTAAAATATCGGCGCTTACAAATTTATAGTTTCGAATAAAGGAGCGAATAAGGCGCAAAGAGAGATGAGCCAAGTAAGAAAAAAAAACTACCGTTTTCGTGAATAGCAGACTTAATAATAATCATGAAATATGAGGAAAGATATTTATTTAACTGTGCGCTTATGCAGATAAACATTTATATTAATAATAAAAACGAGTTTTTAATTTATAACCAGTTCGCATATTGGAATAGGTCAGTAGGATATTAGCAAAGACGTGCATTTTTGCATTCTCGAAATTTTTTTCTCTCAAGGATTCTCAATATTTAATTCCAGAAGTGCTAAATTTTTAATTAGCTTATATCTTCAGTCGCTTCTGTTATTTTGTTTTTTCATTAAAATCCAATTAAATGAATATTTATTCATTAAAAGCCTCATACTTTTTAATATAAAAAGTAAATTATTTTTTTATGGCAAAAAACACAGTAATAAAATGGAATTTTAATTGTGAAATTGCAAAACAATAGCAAAAATGAGCAATTAAACTTATCGCCAACAAAATGAATCCATTTAATAATTTATCTTGTTCATAGCCATTTTAGTTGTATTTACTGGTCATTAAAATTATTGCAGACCCATGGAATTTTTAGTACGCAAATAAAAATATCAAGGATAGTTTTAATAAAGTGTGAGCTGAACCAATTAGTTCGAACCATATTTACACATCATGCACGTAGTAAATTAATATTGCCAAATGTCAGAGCAGATACGTTTATGGACTTGGAAAATTAAAGGACGAAAGGGAAAAAAATTAACATCCGTACAAATGGAATCATTAGTTACGCCGTTATTTATTTCTTTTTGATTTATCAATACACCTGAACAAGACGCCCGTAAGTCAAGAAGCTGGCTGACAATTTTCGTAACGCGTATAGAGATGCAGAAGAAGTGTATATAATGGTGTAAAGAAGGCATTGGACTCTTAATAAAGCCCAACGTTATTACCTGTAACTAACGTGATATGCAACAAAGAAAATCATGCGCGAACAATACCGCAATAAATATCACATCTCAGCAACGTGTATAAACGGCATTGACATTTATAATCCCATTTCTAGTGTGCGATTGCACCTTTAAATGGTAAATTGCCGGTTCGATAGCATTACACGAAAACCACGATGATCCTTAGGTAATTTGGATGTGATGTGCGTGCGTGCATGCGTGAGTGCAATTAGAGACGATTTCCTCGCTTTTTGTTTTCTATTCATTCGAATTGGGACCAGCATTGTGAGGATGTTTATTCATACGTACATAATATCTGAAATTTTTAGAAACCTGTTTTTATAACCCAAAAATTTAATTACAAATATAAAGTTTATATGCACTTAATATATTACAAAATATTGCTTTTCTTAAAAGAAATTCCGTGTTTTTGGGCTTTTGCATAATTCCTCAAATGTTATGCAGTTTGTTTTCTGCAGAGGAATTCTTAACATGTGGAACACAATTTTTGTGAAATCCGTTTAACGGTTGCTAATCTCCAGACGATTTCTGGTATTTTTATAATACTTTTTCAAATAAAAATTGTTAAATTAATTAAACAGCGAATATCTGAAGTGTAGCAAATAAAATTTAAATGGATTTGTTTCTTGCAGCAGCATTCAAATTGCTCGAAAAAGGTGTGAAAATGTTGGAACTTTCCGAATACGATAATTTAATTAACAGACATCCATTAAATTAATTCATTAGGAGAGCGGACAAAGTAACAATTTCTAAAAAGATAAAAATCTTCAAGATTTTATTTCACGCCGATCATAAATAATAAAGTTATCAAGAGAAGTTAAACAAAATAGGTAATTACACACATATCGTAATTACGATGCCGGTGCATGAAACGAGCGAAAAATTTGCATAATTCAACTTTCTCGTATTAAGCGATAAATTTTCCCGCACAACATTTCGACTGTGTTTAGACAATGCCGATCACTCCACACAATTATTTGATTAATTGTCTTGAGCGTAATTAACACAGAAATAACTCGCTTTAAGCGGATTTTTACCTAATGCGTTTTCTAGTTTGTATTGCCTTTGTTTAAGGCAGAAATAGCTAAAAAACAAACACACTGCCAACCATACATTGTGTTCGTGAATATAAAAGTTTAAATGTTAAAGGGTAATGTATAATAAAGCGCGCATTTAAATAAAATAACCATAAAGTATGAAGAAATTGGAAATTCTCCGCGGGATTAATTTTATCGCACAAAATTGCGCATTAAGAAATCCAATTTGATAATGCACAGATACAATACATGAACGCATAATTCAGTTAAACGTGATAACAAAACGGTATATAATATCTCTAATATGAGGATATAATTAACAATTAAGAAAATTGTTTACAATTCGAATAACAGAATAGAATATAGCATTTAAATGGTTCCCTAATGGAATTAGAGAACCAGTTTTTAATAGAAATGTATTCGTGCATTTAGAAAAAAAACATCTATAAATGTTGCTCGTAAAAAATAAATATTTCCATTAATGAGCACGAAATCGAATATGTCGTTTATTAATAGCGCGTGAATTTCTAAAAATAATGCCGCCATCGGTTTTCGGTGCTCGGCGTATTCGGTATATCCCACACAGGACAAAAATGATGACATTATCGTACAATATACCGCCGAGAGATGAAAGTTTTAAGCCGAAACTTATTATTTATTTGATGGCGTTTCTGGTAATTCGAGGCGCTCGCAAGCACCCGAGGTGTCGCTCCAAACCACTACCAATCAAGCAAACAACACTTTCTTTCCAATTTCCTCCGAAATTAATCATTACAATTTCCACATGTTAGCAACAATTATTTCGGCACGCACATTCGTTTCGGTCTCCAACTATCATAATTACGCACAGGAATTTTTTTTTGTTTCTCTTTCGGGACCCGAAAACGACGTGAAATTTTTATTCGTGCAATTAATCGGAAAGCTTTTCAATGTAAATTCGTGTACAAATTGATTCTTAATAGTGGCAAAACTATTAAAATCGCATTAGAACATTTTTCGTAGTTATTCCTTAGGGTCCAATTATACTTAACTAGTTGACACATTAAGCGTTTCATTATTGTCTAGCATGATGGCGCATGATTGATTTTAGCCGCAAGAATACCCGCGAAATTTCAATGCGTGTTAATGTGTAAGTTTGAGTGTGTGCGTGTGTGTGTGTGCATTATAAATTGGGTAATTATAATTTACGGTCGCTGACTCTTCTCCTTAGCATATAAATATAGGTGGAATAAAGAAGCAGACTAATTAATGCAATTAGGAAAAATCCGATCCGGATTTCCTACTTAAGACACATCATCGAAGCTGAGCCTTTGGCATATTGGTATTTTGGATGATCTCGAACGAACTCACCTTAATGAACCGATTGAATTATCCGAGAGTGGTGTTGAAAGGAGGTCCCGTGGGAAGTGTTTGGTTAGCTTAACGAGCGATATCGATGAGCAGTTCAGCGACTAACCACCCGACCAGTGTCAATATTTGCAAGGCACTAAGCACAGAGTTGAATGTAAATATTTGGCGAGAGAAAAGCACACACCACAAAGGTAGATTTAATGATGCTGCACGCACACATCCGATTAATAGAGGCACACACAACGCGCACTAATTTCTAGTTTCGTCTCTATATGTGTTTCTAGTGCTGGCCGATTCCAACAAGAAAAGAAAAAATCGCCCCGATGCGATTTTTGCGAATGCGATATGCGGTAAAGTCAGTGGCTGAATGGAAGTCAATTATTATTGATGAGACAGACTTAAAGATGCATTTTCCGATCGAAAGAGTTTTGGAAACCTGTAGCACCTGATCAAGAGTTGGAACCGGTGTTTTGCGAAAAGGATCTCTGTGAAGGCAGTGAGTGCGACCTTCCGGAGCGGTACTTGTTCGCGTTTAGCGGTACCGACAACTGCTTGCCACCCACCGCCGATGGACCCAAAGACCTACATTTGGTCCCCACTAGCAGTCCCCACCTGTAGATGAAGAAGTGGTTCCCCACTCACCTGATGTCCAGGTGTTAATAATATACGACTGAGAGCATATCATATTGGGTACCACTAAGTACCAAACGCCTTTGACCAATCAACCGAACATCCATTTCTTTGATAACTTTCGCAATTTAGGTTGAAGTTTTATCTTTGCTCCAAAAAATGATATCAAATTTTGTAAACTGTTTCTGGAGAAGCAATTGCAATTTTACTAGCAAATTTGGATTTTTGCGTTTTTATTCATTTGAATTTGCACTAAAATTATCCCTGGATAAGAGGAAAGTCTTTGCTATTTAAAATTTTAATATTCTTAATGAAATATTCAGACCAAGAAAATTGAACTAGTTAATGTAAAAAAGTAAAAGTTTTTATTATCATGCGCACATATTGACCAAATGTAAAATTAAATTATTTACATTTTGTATGGTTAAAGTGAATATAATTTACACAATTATTTTTGATGTGCGTAACAAAAATTAATAATTTGTTGTTATTTTATTTCAAAATACTTTTCATAAATTCAAATAACTTAGTAATTATATTATTTCGATTAGTTTTCTAACAAAAGCAAAGTAAAAAAGAGCAATTTAACATTAATTTTTACTCGAGTCATAAAATTATATAGAAATCATAATTATTATTAGTTGTCTTTAATAATAATATGAATAATCAAATAATTTCTAAACAATGTATATGCCATTCAATTTTACGCCATTTATTTTATGGTATTTCACTGGTTTTCCATTTAAAAAAAAGTAAGTAAATATGTAAAATTACACAAATAATAATTAACAACCATAAAATTTACTGGAATTTATCTAAAATAAAATTCACATCTAAAATTAAAATAAGTTTTCATCAAATAAGGAAAAATAGCTTTTTCATTATACAACACACATAGAAATTTGAAGTTGCCTCACTCTTTCAAGATCTGAATTTCTATGGCGAGGGAAATTAATTTTTCACCCATTGCTAACACATAAATATTGCTAATTTTCGGATTAGAAAATGACTTAATCTTCTTGGTCATTAAAACCACAAAGTTTAATTAAGAAAAGGCATGTGAAACATGTGTTAACAAAACGAGTACCAACAGTTTGGCTGAAACATTGCTTCTGACATGTAAAACAGTACCTTACAGATTTTAAAAATATTGGATATTTTATTATTCAGCTTACTTTTAAATATTTTTAATGGGTTTTTACTACAAGGAAAATACATTCTTTAAAAACTACCTGAGAAATCTTATTGGAGAAACAAACAACACTTACAAACCACAATAACAAGTAAAAGTGTGCCCAATGGGTAGTTATAGTGGACTAGCAAACTAATAAAAACCAAAAAGGCAAACAAATGCAGCAAATGCAGAGACTTAACACCGTTTTATAATTTATTAACTGAGAAATAAACTGCTGGACAATAAATTGCGCAATAATTACATAAAAAAGCAATTCATAAAATATTTCGCGCACTAAGACCGAATAACATATAAATTATTTCATTAAAGCAAGAAAGTTTTTTATTTTCATTATAAATAAATAAACCTACTCTCTTGCGATTTTCCTCATTACTCTCCGTTGAACCAAGTTAAGAGAGCTCGTTACGTAAAAAAAACTTTAATAGAATTCATTGACGATCGGAATGCAATAAGTGTCACGTTATTAGCAATACATTGATACCATTCGCATCTCAGCGCTTTGATAGATGCGCTGTATGGAAATCAGGAAATCGCTCTTCCTGAATGCCATAAGGAAAACAGAGAGGCTACCGTTTGCCATATTTCCAAAGGACTCATCTTGGCCATTAGTCCGTCACGAAGCGCATTAAAACATTTTTCTCGAAACGCGAAATTCTCACTTCGTGCCGCGGGTATTAATTGGAAATTGAAAGCATGTCAAAAATTCATTTTTGCGCCGCGCTTTGAATTATTACGCACGCATCTATTTCCTTAATTTATGCACTGCCATTAAGTGGCATTTGTCAAGGGATATTACCGAACTACTATTAGTAAAATTAATTACTAACGATCACGTTTAACGGCCGCAAGAGTTTCGAAAATTATTTACTATACGTATGCATTCGTAATTTACTTTTAAGTACTGCCAGTATACTTAAGGAATGCATAGTTTGTACGACTAATAAGTAAGTAGCAATCAATTTCAGTGGGTATATACAAAGAAAGGCAAAAATGAAATATTTTTGGAGAGAAAAAAAAAGAACATTTGTTTTGCTGGCATGATGATGAAGAACGAAATCATTTTGGTCGCTCTTTAAAAATAATGGCTCTCCGGACAAAATGCTTGCTTAATTCGTGACCTTTTCGGTCCAAAGCTCAAAATAAGATGAGTCCACGTCAGAAGGCAGGACGTAGACTAATGTCTTAAACATGATACGAATAATATTAACAGTACTTACAAGCGGCAATTTTTCAGATTACTAGGATACTTAGACTGTGTAATAATCATTTATAGAGACGTCAATCACGCTCGTAATTTTGATTTCATTTAAGAATTTTAGATGATTGCGAAACATTGTTTTTTTTTCTTCTTGTTCTTTATTTATGCTTAAGGTTAATGCAGTTTCTTATATTCTTTTTGACAATGAACAATAATTTTTCAAAGAATAGCGCTTTTTCTTTCATTCAGTTATGAAAAGTGTACTGACCTTTCCGTGGAAGAAGTTCTTTCTTGCAGGTCCATTATCCACATTTTCTGAAACAAAAACTAATATTACTAAATATAATATTTTGACTATTTAATTTTTAATGGTACTGGGTACCATGTGGCCATCGACAAAATTGTGTTTCAGCAGAATGAATTATTGATTTTACAATTTTGGGAGTATAAAAAAGTATTCAAACATTAATTGAAATTAAGGTAAATTGGAAATGAGACTATTGTACAATTATTAAAAATTATCCAGTTTGGATTATAAGGAACGATTAGTGGAATTAGGATGGGGTAGAAAAGATTTGTTTCTACAGCTATCAAGCTTGCCTCGTTCTTTGAACTTTTTAAGAAGGAAGATTATTTTTTTAATGGAACTTTAAAGGGAACAATATTGCAAAACTCAAAAAATTGAATAATTTAGTCATAAAATAGTCATATTTCATTTTATGGTAAGCACTTGAATATTTTAAGTCTTCGGAAGACTTTCTTCTTTGGTGTTTTAGGAATGTTAATTTAAAGTTAATTTGGAGCCCAAGTACTTAATAGTTTTTTTAAGGAATATCTCAACATTATTAATGTAAATTTTGGTGAACTTTGGGAAGAGGAATGATTAAATATACTTAATAAAGGGCGATTTTGCAGCATTTACTTCAATTCTTCCATTTGCTAATGTCGATAACATCCTTGGGTTTGGGTATTATTATTATCTTTTGTGATTCAAACATTTTTAATTCGTATTTTTTTTTATTTTAATTGTAAAAGTTAAAAAATTGAATAATAGCTGATCTAAATAAGTTTTCAATTTTTAAACATATATTTGAAGGACATATTTTTTAAAAGATCGAAATTGTCTTAAAAGTAACACAACCTTTTAATTTTTTAATGATAAATTCCACATTTTATCACTAATTTGGAATATGGATGAAATGTAATTAATTTTGCCGCACTTTTTGGCGAATTTCAGTAGCAAACCGCAAACTACTTATCCTAATTGATAAGGGTTACAAATAGTACTTCAGTTTTTCTGTCAAAAGTCCTCATCAAAAAATGAATATGAATATGAATATTATTACAATTTTGCAAACATTGGATCTATGCCTAGAGTACGTATAGACTTCATTTTAGCCAATTTATAATTTCTTTTTCTCTTTTTTTTTTGTTGTTGTTTACAAAACTCTTCATCGGAAATCACCCACTTATGAATCATCCTGTATTAATATGTCTAGGAATCTATCTCAAGGAAAAAAAAATACAGCTAGTATAGGAAAAATAATAATGAAAATACTTAATAAATGAAACACATGTTTGTCGACTGTCAGTCAACAGTTACCATTAAGCTATTAATTAATGAACTAAAATCAAACGCTACTTATACGAGTAGTAACAATAAGATTGAATTCTTTTCAAATATGCTGCCGATCTAATGTAGAACGAATATTAAGTAGGTTACGTGAAATTATTACTTATTATTATTATTAGATAAACACTAAAGCTAAAGCGTTATTATTACGATTCTGTTGACAGACAGCACTCTGGGTGTTGCTGTTGCTGTTGCTGCTTGAAAAGAGCGTACGGAGCGGAGTGCGCGAATAGAGATAAGCAATCGAGCAAGTCTTAAGGTGAGCGTACGTGATTATTGTTTCTGAAACACGATTTTTGATTGAGTATCACGAACAAACGAACGAACGAGGGACGTTTCGCTGGATTCCTGAAATAATCGACGCATAAATTAGCGCAGGGGTTTGTGGAGCAGCAGAGGCTGTGCTTCTGGCCAAGAGCTGTCGTAAATAAGTGAACAAATGGAAAAAGTGTCCATCGGAGCGTGTACCACATACGTCTTGGAGCTTCATAACTCCGGTCTTGCTTGAACGATTCTCGTTGGCCCTTTCTTGCTCAACGACCGTCAAAAGCATTGTGTGTTTGCACGACTCTCGGGCCTACGGTCCAAAGAAGTCGTTCCCTATCTCTCTCTTTCTTTCCTCCTTTCTGTAATGTTTACGTGTTAATCTGATTTGCCCTTGTTCGAAGCATGTTACTATGTGCGCGCCGATCTCTGTGATATCCATTACAATAGATTAGAAGCTGCTGCAAGAAGAGCAAACACCACGAGTCGTGACTCCAGAAATCCACATTATTTCTTCAGCTCTTATAATCGTACCGGATCTGTTTGTCTGGGCAAGCGTGTGCGCCATAAATCTTCACCAAACTCCATAGGCTCCAATTTTTAATGCTAATATACGTCGAAGATATTAAAAATAGATCAGTTTTTGGTCCGGCAGGCTTTACCATGCATTTATTTCGAAACCGTTTCTTTGTTTATTAGATTAGTTTGTTCTTCTGGGATACTTGAACAAATTCCTTCTACAGATATCGATAATATAGGATGAAAAAATTCCGACGCATTTATTATTGGTAGAATGGTAGATGAAGCTAATAGATAGTTAAAATATTAAAACATCGGACGTTCAAGTTTGTTTCATTAAAATTGGAACAGCTTTTTTGATGGACTCATTTGCCAACTTTATAGTTTGATTTGCATATAATTTTAGACGCCTTGAGTTCATTCGCTTTTTCTTTATGGTCAATGCATTGCAATTATCAGTTATTCACTTAAAATATATTTTTAAGTTAACTGTTTTACCTATCAAAATTAAAAGTTTATCTGTTTAATTATTAGTTTACCTTCTTAGATTATCTATAAAAGTAGACAATTAGGTGTTAATTGCTTTAAAATTGTATAAGTGCAATGTTTACTTATTAGAGCATTAAGGTTAACACTAATGGACGAAAAAAATTAAGATTAAAATTGTATAAATTATTTAGTTTAATTATAGCCATGTGTTTAATAAAAGAAATGTCTGATATTTTTTTGATAATTATTTTTCTTATACTAATTTGATAATTATAGCTAGGACATTGACAATTGCGTGATTACTTTTCTAAATGTTTTGAATTCAGTAAAATCAATCAAGTATTATTATTTTAATAAAACCGGAAACCGTTTGAAAACAAACCAAAAAGCGAACAATGGAATTTAAGCAGTCCGTATAGTTTTATGACAAGATCATAAAATATCCATGGCCTATATTCAGATTGAGCCAATAACGAGCATGAAATTACTAAAATTAAATTTACTGAACGTAAACTGTAATATTTCATTTCATTTTTACCGTGGTGTAGGTAAGTTAAGTAAACAGAGACGTTGCTTTGGTTTTAGCGAAAGAAAACCTTACGCAACTTATAACGTCCATTAACATCGAATAGGAATCCAAAGAAACTGTTAACTTTCCTGCTCCTATAAAATGAGTCCGTCAAGAAGAAAAAAATCGGCAGACATTAATAATTGCATTATATAAGAATAACTTAATATAAAACTGTTAACGAAATAAAACAACGTCTCGAATGGTGCAATTAACCACGATTTCCTTTGAGCGTAATGCAAATAAGTAATTAATAAACGCATAAATAGATAAGTCGGATATAATTTAAGCATTTCTGCTCTCCGCAGTGTTTAACTTTAAATGATCCGTGCAAGTGAAAAATTCTCCCCCAGATCCCGTGGAAAATAATGAGCCGCGCACCGTAATAAACGGATAAATGAAATACTAAGGTTATTATTAAAATTGTTATTATTATTATTTCTATTGCTACCATTATTATAAATATCTCGCTTTGGGCTTTTTTAAAAAACAATCGATATCCTTGGGTAGAGAACTAATTGAAACGCGTAACCGTCTTAATTGCAACCATAATAAATATCACCCGGGGTGATGTTTCTCCTTATCTCGTTAAATCTGAATCGAAGCAGTAGTTCGATCAATACAGATAACGATAAACTTTATCATTTGCCTCTCTGCCTGTCAATCACATGTGGTTACCAACTAACAGAAGAGAAATTTATCAAATTTCTCCTTGTGGTTCTTACTGTACAAGTCCACAAGCAGCAATAACCATAATGCAAACATGACTTTTTTTTGCAAATTATATACAGGGTAATTAAATAATAAAGTTATGTGTAAGTTATGGTAAACATTGCCCAGTGCTTTTTGTGTTGTTAATGCAGATTTCTTTTTTATAAAGATTTAGATGTAAATAAAAGCAACAACTACATAATACTGGGTGGCCACGGTTTTAGGGCCACCCCTAACATTTTATTTTTATTTTGCAACCGACTTTTATCAAAATGAAAACTTGCCAAATTTGACAAATGGGGCTTCAATGGATTCGTAGAAAAAGAACTTTTGGTAAAATCCAGGTGGCCCTATCGTTGGGCCATTAAAACAAATTTACTTCCAACCAAAACCCATTTTGTTCGCACATTTTCTTAAATAACTAACTTAAAAATAACATTAGTGGTATGGTGACATTTGTATTCAAAATACAAGGTGGTAGAGAAGCATTTAAATCAACTCCCAGCTCCCCTTGGATGAAATTTAAAAATTGAATTTGAGACCCCTACAAAAAATATAAATTTACGAAATGCACATATTTTATGTATAATTAAAAAAGTAGTTTTAGAAATTTCATTTTTCTTGAAAAAGAATATATCTATTGTGTTTTTTTTTCATTAAGAAGGAATAATTAATTTTAGAAGAAAAAAGTTATTAAAAACATTTTTCATTGCTCTTACAACAAAATTTTTAATACTTGTTTATTATGTTAAATGTCAATTAAATGTCTTAAAAAATGTTTCCAGGTGAAGATTTATATCCAGGAATATTTCTATAAAAATGAGAAAATAAAGTGTGGCAAAACTTATATTCGTCAAGTTCCAGTCCTGTTAGCTTATAGTAAAGAAAAAATGTTGCCAAAAATTTGGTAACTTGCTTAGAAATTAAAAACATTTTAATGATTTTAATCAGCCACCTGTTACATACGATTACATTTTTTTTGTTTCAATAAAACTTTCAAGTTGAAATCTTGCCACTGAAGTAGCGTCAATTAAAAGCAATGTTTGTAACGGTTATTATAGAGAAGTAATTCTATATTTCCCAGCTTTTGATCGAAAAATTAAGATTTTTTTTTATTCCTAAATGTACGAAGTATAAGAAAACTTTGTTTTTTGTTTATTTTTTTATCTATTTTTTATTCAAAAATATCAAATAATTTACAAATAAATTATTTTGAAACAAAAAGTATTAATTTATAGATATTGCTTCCGTTTTCTTAAAGAAAAATCAAAATATTCAATAATTCAATAATTCGTATTAACAAAAGATTAAAAAACAAGGTAATTTGAAGAAAAAATGCTGTTAACGTAATGAAAAAAGCAATTTGGAAAATGCAATTAAGGAAAAATCAAAATATTCAATAACAAATGTCAATTATTTGCAAAAGAAAAGAAAACAAGGTAATCTGAAGATAAAATGTTTTCAACGTTATGAAAAAAGCAATTTGAAAATTGCAAATCTTAAGAGTTGTCTCATCGAAACATGCACTTTCCAAACCAAAAATAATCATTCACACTTATAATAACAATAATTACTATTTATACTTCGCTAAATATTGTAAAATTATAAAAACTTAATGGAAATTTAAATTAATATCTTATTTAATATTAATTAAGAAAAAGTCATGAAAACCCATAAAAATTTGTTTGTTTTCTTAACAGTCTTTTTTAAGTTTCGCGACTAAATTAAAAATTGAACTTGGCCTTTAGTTTAAGCTTGGTACTTAATAATTTAAAATTTAATTTTTTTTAGTCATTAAACGAACTTTTTTTTTCAAAAATGGATAGCATTCCTCTTTCTCTATTCTCCTATTTCTCTAAGTCATAAAACAGAAACAAAAAATAAATGAAGAAAGCGATTTATCCTGTATATGCAGCGAATTAACTAAAAGAAATTCGATATTTGAAATATAAGCAATAATTAAAGTGCCACTCCAAGTGACGAATATAAATGGTGTGAGTGCACTTTGGCAAAAGCGCGTCGCGTCAACAAGTGAACCACCCACTGCGAAAACGACAGCGCATTTTTTTACTTAATCCCCGGCATTATTAGTGAGAAATCAATCACGCAAATGAGGCTTCGCATGGGATATTAATAAATCAATGTGTATAATGCGCGCTTGTACATAGTGCATAGCGCTGCTTTCTTAAGGAAATTGAATTTTTTCCTCAGTTGCCGACGTCATGCGCTCGATCCATCGATTTTAACTAAGGCAGAAGCAGAATATTTTCAGTTAATAATTTAATTCACGGCACGGCTAATGAAACGCACGTAATGGCAGCCAGTTATTAATCTCCCTGTAAGTGACGCAAGTCATTTCAGCATCCATCGAGAGAGAAGCAAGCGATCGCGATGCAATAAGCGCATCACAAGAATGAACGGACGAATTAGAAGCGATTCATACGTGTATACAGGCTGTATGCATAGCTATTCGTAGAGTTATTCATTAACAGCACTGAAGCACTGATAAAATATAAAGACCAGATGTAACTACTGTGCAATAAATTTCCTTTTTATTGTGTATAATTTCTAAACGTTTTTATTGCCGGCTGCTCGATGCGTGATTTTATTCTTTTATTGTTCCAATAAAACTCCGACGTTGTTGTTTAATTATTTAATAATGCTTGTTGGGAAAATTAACATTGTTTTGGAACACAATCATTGTTCCTGGTTGTTAGTTCTGATTCGAATTTTTTTCTTGACTGCTATTTGTTTAACAAAACAGCCTTTGATATTAAAATTAAACAATAAATGTTATTTATTTTTGGGAGGCTGCATTGTTCTATGTACAATATGTATAGTTTTAATTTATTGAATCTAGGTTAGTATATTTATTGATACAGACAATTAATTTTCTACTTTGTATTTGAATGAAAAATAAATTTGCAAAGAAATAAATTAAATTTAAAAAATGATCCTATTAAAATAATAAATTTGGCCGGCTTAATGGAGCATTGAAGTCACCAGACTCCAGGTTATTGAGATGCAGCTTTTTTAAACAAGTTTCAAGCAGTTACAGTTAGAACAGTTGTTTCTATATTTTTAATTGAGTGGTAATTAATTTTATTACTTTTTTTTTTTTTCAAATATATTAATTCTGCTTTGAAGGCAAAAATGGTTAGTGGAGGTTGCTGAAATAAAGTAATAAAAGCTGCGGGGAACCAATTTTTGAGCATCTATTTAAAGTTTCTCTTCTGCAAAACAACAAATTAATTTTTAAAATTCAAATTCTAGCAAATTTTTAAAATTTATAATTTTTAAATCAATCAATTCAATAAAAAAATGAACATGTTAGAACAAACTAGTTCTCTCAATGGAGGATCTTCCGAAGAGTTTTCAACTTTTCTACTCTTCTACAAAAAAAAAGGGAACTAAAAGAATCTATATCTAACTTATAAAGATTTATTTAATACTAGAGATAATGCAAATACTGGTAATTAGTTCGATGGTTTATTCCAAACATTAGATTTGAATCGCCGTAATTTTATTTTTTCTTGATTTAGACAATAGAAAAGGAAGAAATGAAAAAAAAACTTATTTTCAGCCTGATTTCAATAAGAAAAGCCATGATTAATGATATTTCCACTGAAAAATCAAATACTTTCATACTTTCTATTCTGAAGATATATTTTTCAAATAGAAGGTTAGGTGATTATAAACTTATTAAAATGTTTATTTCTTTCTGAATTACTTTTTCATTATTAATTGGAATACAATACTATGCAATGGAATTCGAAAATTCTCTTTGCACAATTAAAATTCAGTTGGTAAATGAAACGTCTACATTTTAAAGCTCTTCTTAAATTTCATGGAACGGAGTAGGAAACATTATAAGAAGACAAAAGAAAAATAAAGGCGATTTTCATAACTAATTGGGTAAACGCAAAGTTCATATGTGGTGGAAAAAGTCACGAGCATGTAATAAACCAATAAAATTTATTATCGTTTAATTTGAGCACTTACAGAAATCGGCAAACAATCATTGAATTGCACAGCTTATTAAATATTATCATTTGTGCGCCTGTCATGAATACAAATACCTTGTGGAACGCTCGTTAATTTAACAATGTAATTGCCATTTATCGTGTTTACGAATCGAAATGCAGTAATTTTCAATTTGAGCACGGCGCACCGCACAGCAAAAGACTCTTGGGCTCACACACAAGCAGCCAAGCAAGCAAGCGTTATATATTTGAAATATTAAACTGCGAAGCTTATGAAGCGTGGAATTCTTTAGAGATCGTAGATCGAGTTTCTAACATTCAAAATGTTAACGGTGGACAAACCCGTGGAGAGAAAAAAGCTCGAGCACGGGATTAAGACGTTAAATAAATAATTCATGCGCGCAAAACGCCACTCACGCAGGAAACCTCTTTGAAAAGAATACATAAAAAACAACAACAACAACATCAACAAATAAACGTGAAAATAAAACAAAATGGAACGGCCAAGCCGAAGAAGGAATAGTGCGGACTGGTCCGAATCGAAAGCTACCGAATTTCGGTAATAAATCGCGCGATTCGCAGCCGTAAATAAGTGAATAATCGAAATAATTTAAATAATTCCAGAGCACTTATTCGGCCGTGGACAAGGTGCGGACTCGAATAATAAAATTTTATGCGCTCTTAAATTTTACCTACGTCCATCCGTCCTCTTAAAGGAATACATTAACGGAAGAATGGATCCTCCAACTTTTCCGCACGTTTCGCACGACGCACTTTGCACACCTCGTTCTTTGTCTCTGTTCTTATCGCCGTTTTGTGCGCTTTTGTGGGTGTCCTTTTGATCCAATTCGATAAATGTGTGTACATGGCGCAAACAGCAATTAGAGGCAATATCCGCTTGTCTATCGCTGTTCAATGTAAAGGAAACGCCGAATCTTGAGCGCGAATCTTTTAAGGACATCGGCTGAAAACCAACAAACTGTCTGCCACCGTAGCGTGATTTTATCGAAATCAACGCCTTATTTGTGTGTGGAAGCGTGCGAATTCATCAAAATTAATTACGATCCTTGTCCGAATTGCCAAACAATTAAGAGTGGTATGTATATGCAAAAGAGGTCACATCTTTTCATTATACTATGCGCTTTGATATTCGATTTGATTGCTTTTCAAATGCGGAAAGCACTGTAATTGTATTATTATTATTCAATAATTCAGTTTTATTTTTTATTAGCTTACTTTAGACGTAATGAGTTAATAATTATATTATATCACTATTTTGCATAAAGCAGTCGCGTTAATAAAGGCAATGAGAATTTTCCAATATGAATTCATTAAAGTATTTTTTTTTTCTTGCAAATAGTAATTTATTCAAAGTACTTTTTGAATATTGTTATTAAAATAATTTATTTGCAAGAAATCGTTTGTAAAAAAAAATCAATTTGAATTAATTTTAATTCACTGGAAAAAATTAATTCGAAACAATTTCATGTTAGCTTTAAGAAACTGGAGCACTTTTTGCTTTTAAATGTTAAAAAGCCCGGTAATTAAATTCATGCGTGCAATTAAGAAATACAATTTTTGTAATTAATTTCATTACAAAATGGAAATGGTTTAATTAAATAAAGTAATTAAATACTTAAATTTTGGATATGAAAATAGTATTAATTTGTTACCCTATATTTGCAAAATCTACTTTTTAATTAATTCCGCTTGCATAAATAAAACCGACTGGAAAATTAATTATGTCTATGATTAAAAAAATTAAGCATCCGTGATTTGCATAATAAGACAAATAAGTCTTAGCTTATGCAAATGAATTAGTTTATTTAAATAAAGGAATTGTTTTTTGTATTGATTTTTTTATTGTTTGAATAATTGTCTTTATGCAAAAGATATTTAAAAGCAGCAACAAGGATAGCAACAGTTAATGATAATAACAATTAGTTTAGTTGAGTGATTTTTTTATAATTATCCGATAATAAGAATAGATTTACATAAATTGCCTCCATTATATTACTCATAGCTAATTTTTATTATTCGTTTTGTTCAAACAGTTTAATGAAAACGAACACACAAAAAAAACGCTTTTTTTTGCCTAAATAAAAATAATGAAAAACTACAAAACGCTAGATAGCCAATAAAACAGTGCGCGCTCTTCGGAGATGTGAAAAACGTCTCTGGAAGATTAATTTGCGTGAACCAACTTCCTGGATATTTTTCTAATTTCACGGATTGATGGCTAAACGTAAATATTCGCAACTAATTATACCCACACAATAAAGAAACGACCTTGCAACTCTTGCTACACTTCTCCGATCATTTTTTTTCTGTATTTTCAGCGCACCGCACAGTGCGATTGTTTTTTCTATACAGTTATTATTACTGCTGTGCCTGCTGGTTTAATTGTAACGACAATAACGTTATGCAAATAAATATTCTTGTTATATAAAAAATTATTATAATAAAAGCGTGAATTCAAGGTTTCAATGAATCACATTATTCATTACATTTTATTGTACAAAGCGGCGGCAGCAGCGATATTGGGCAATTATAAAGTCGAAGGTGTGCACCGAAATTGGTGAAATTGTGCGTATTATGGCTGAACGATCGAAACTTGCCTAATATTATTAGCTTATCGAGAAATTTCATCGAAAAACTCACACGAATTGGGTCGATAAATAAATTTCGTCGATGACGCCCACCTAATTTACAGTCGGCAAAATTAAGTGAACCTTAATTGCGAAACCGCTGATAATTAAGCCAGTTCTCTCATATACACGCATGATAAATTAGACTTTTATATAATAGATTGACCGCCTGATAAAATGTAACAATGGACGTGCGTATTATGATTATATGTTTTAGCGTTTTGTTTGCTAGCAACTATTAATATTAATCAATCTAATTATATTTTGTTTGAAGGTATAACTTTGCATTAAGAAAGTGATTTAATGTTGGAAGCAAACAAGAGAGACAATTTACCAATTGGCTCTCCGCGGATGACCAAATACTGCCAAATAAAGATGTCGAAATAAACTACGGTTTTTTAACGCGGGATAGTCTTTTTTATTTATTTTTTTTTAAGTCGCGACTGGCAAATTGGTTCTTCAGGGATTATATTGCCGCTAATTGGCCGCTTAAATGCACTTTTAAAATCAGACTAGAATGTGTACGATATACTCGAATGGTAAAAATGACTCTTTACTGGATCCTGTAGAGCTAGAAGGCAGCAAATAAGCTCTTTAAATACTTTAGAAAAAATAATTTAGTATTAAAAATTAGAGATTTATGCAAAAATAAATTTAATGAAATTTAATAACGGAGACTCTTAAATTAAGCAAATGATGCATCAGCATCATAGAATTATGAAATGAAAAACCAATATTTAAAAGTGAGATTTACAGGATCTTCAAACAGAGGAAAATTGTAATTTTCTTCGGAGAAATACATAATTAAGGATACTATGTACATTAAAGGCGGATGAAATATATATTATACAATACAAGAAACGCCATTAAAATATTTTTTATTGTCTTAGAATTTATTAAACATGAACATGAAAAATAAATAAATTCCATTCCGAAGCTTAATAATCATAACTTTATTACAGCAATAAATTGAGACGGATTTTATTTTGTCCCCAGGTGTAAATAACTTTACTTAGTTGGAAAATATTGGGGAGAAAAAATGTAACGACCGTCGTAAAACTTTAACCTTTTACGCGATTCGTTATTGCTCAAACAAAGACCAAATCGTATTTTGCATTATATGCTAATTATATCTTTTTATTGTTTAATTTTTATACAATACAATAAAAGAAACATTAATTAGCGTAAATTATTGACACTCATTTACAGTCCAATATATTTTTGAAATTAAAAAAATGAAACAAAAAAGAAAACAAAGGTCATGCAACAAATTAATAGGAAATAAAATAGAATTGTCGCCATAAATATTATATAGTATTATTCATATATTTACTTTATGCACTTTCCGGTAAAAACATGTAAGTGCAATAAGCAAGAAATAATAATGTCAATCCACATTTATGAATCTCGAAACTAATGTACCGTATATTACCTATGTTTCGACTTTTTCGATTTTAATCTCTCACTGAAATGTATTAAATTTCAAATGCGGCAATTTAATATTAAAATATACAAAGATGTTTGCTCGACTGTACACTTTAAATAATGTGGAAAAAATGTTAATAAATATTATTTTAATTAAGTTGTTACTAGATGAAAAACATGGGTACTGAAAGTGTTAGAAGTAATACAAAGGATGCAATTAATAATTATTTTTACATCCGTTTACCATTCACCAATTGCTCATTTTTAAATTTTTTAAAACTTTTTTACTTTTCAACTTTTTAAAATAGAATGTTTTTCTAACAATGTTAATTCAATTTAAGCATTTCATATAAGCAATAACTGAAAATTAAAAAAAAAAAATCAAATAAAAAGCTGAAATTAAGTATTTAACATTTCAAGAAATCTAATTAAATATTTGCAATGTAATTACAACCAATCAACCAAATTAGGGTATAAATTTCTGTTTTAATTTTGTATCAAAATTATAGTATACAAATGCATATTACTTCAATAAATTTCATTGAAACTTATTAAAACTTATACGTAATTTAAAATTTTGTTCCAAATTTCATACTTTTTACATTACTATTTTACAAGTACATAATTTACATAAAATACGAATTTGGTTGCAACTTTACTAATAGCACCGCAGCTCAGTTTTATCCGTACTTGTTGAAGTCAGTCAGTTTCTCAGTTTCTTGGGGACGGTCTCTTTTCACATATACCATTTTGATTTATTGTATCTCCTATAATTTATTACTAACGGGTATGGTTTTGATTTTATTATTTTTGCTCTTTAACTATTTATGATCAACTATTAAAATTTGTTTTGAGCCCAGACTACTACTTAAATATTAGCTGTAGCACTGTTTTTCAAAAAAAAAATGATGAAAATTATTTATCTTCGTTAATCAAAGATTTTGAAGGAAATGTATAGCAACTAAATTCGTAATTAATTAATAATATTTTTAAAGAATTATAGGTTAGTATAAGTCAACATTTCTTTTTTATATAAATTTTGTAATTTTAAATGATATTTTTTTTAGGGTACGTAATAACGGAATATTATTCGTCCCTTATTTGCAATTTACAAAATGAAAATTGATGGAAAACAAATTAAAATTCATCCACAAAATGAAGAAAAAGTCAATGGTTTTCCATTTATAAATGAAAAGATATATTAATTTTCGGTTAAAAAGTGTAGCAAAATTGAAATCAATCAATACGAAATTATTTAATCGAATCGTTTTTTTTTTTTTAATTTGGTTTCCAAATAAACAAATGACAATGGCGCTTGACGAATCCAATTCCGTTGTCACCCAGTATAATATTAAATTTCCTTTCTTAGAAAATGATGCTAAGTTATTACATATTCGCCGTGTGCGCAATATACTGTTTGATTAATGGAGACAATAAGGAGTCCATTAAAAGATATTCCCAAAGGAAACACCATTAAACCGCGGAGAGCTTTAATTGTCGCTTTCTGCTTTGATTTATATCGATATTTCTATATTTAACGTAATTTGAATGCAAGCCATTTTCACACGATATTTACAATTATTGCCAACTCAAGCAAACGAGTTCGATATACATTAATGCAAAATGCAAAATATCCTTTTGCACAATTGCATGTGCCTTTTGATACACACTACCACAATAACCATGGAAAAAAAAATTATATAGCTTATATAGTATCTATAAGATAATAATGACGAAGAGAGAAAAAAAAAGAACTGGACGGCCTTGTTCAAGGATGTATTAATAAATCATAAAAACGTAATTTAATTAATTCGAAAAGTCATGATTCAATTATATTATAAATATTAATTGTGTGATCGGTAATAATGCACAATTATTGTGTAGTGTAGTATATCGGGAGGCGATTCGAGCACTTATTAAATATCCGTTTTAGGTGTGTGTGGCATTTCTCCACTTTAAATCTCCGCATTGTAATTATTTTAATACGGCTTTTGTGCGCGACTCTATTCGCGCTGTGTTTCTCTCTTAAGTTAATAATAAACACAACATCAGTACGTACTCAAGATATAAAGTTACAAATTAATGCGAGTAATAATTCCGCACACACTTATAGTTACAGTTTCTAAAGGAGATAATTCACAAATAATTTACTAGAATTTCGCTTTCTCATATCCGATGATTTATTTATTTTAAAGAAACTAAGCGCGACCACGTAAACACTTTTATTTCTAATTAATATAAAGGATGTTTATTTAATCGCATTTAGACATACAAACACAAACAGAAAATTTCATTTTTGTTTTTAACATTACAAAAAAATTAGTTTTTTGAAATAAAATAATATTTCAATTTATTTTTAAATGTTATTTTATTTGAAAAATTTCCTGGAAAAACAAAAATAAGACAGACAATCTTTTGAAAATAAGAACAGTTATTCTTTTTTACATAACTTTTACAAAAAAAAAAAACAATTAAAAAAATAACAATTGGAAATTTAAATTAAACTAGTACTAAGAGAATAGTACTACCTTTTAACAATAAAAATGACATAAGAAATCACTAAACATAGATTTAATAAGTTTATTAAATTAAATTAGGCAAAAAAAAAACTTTGATGTAACTCCTAGACAAATCCTGTAAGAGTTATTTGCATTTTGTATGAGCGTTTCGTTTAGAAATCGTTTTTGTCTTTCAAGTTTTTCCTCTTGTCGGATCAGTGTCCAAATTAGCCCTGTGGCCATTACATCGAACAGACGTATTAAATGGAGAGTATAAATAATGCAATGAGCTTATCTGTTTTTTCCTCACACACTTCACTTATACGAATTTCATTTACGTTTTAGCGTGCGCCTGTATGTGTGTAATATTATCCGACTAGCACCACGATAAGCTCCGTGTTTTCCGAATGTGTAAATTAAAGAGGCAGCTTATAAAGTGGCGTTTCTTCGTGTGGTGTTTATTAGATTTATGGCCGGTTAGTTTTAAAAGCGCTAAATTCATGCTTCTTTCAGGCTCTTCTCGGTTCTCTACAAGAGGACGCTTCAAAATGAAAATGCTTCCATAATAATCAATTATAGTTGTACTTTTTAATTATCTGTTATTTTGTTTTAAATTTAAACTTCAAATTTTTCTTCAATTTGTAATTTATTTTTCGCACCTGAAAATTACTAAATTTTGCAGATAAAATTAGCAGTACAGCAAATTTTTTGGTTTTGAATGTAAAATTTATTTTTTGTAGAATTTATTGTTGTTGAAATACGACTAATAAATTGTCTAAGCCAAAGCAATAAATACTATTATGCAATAAAATTGGAGCAGAAATTATCAATAACTTCGGAATGTTCTAAAACAGTACATTGTGACACACCAAAATTTATAGATCTTTTTTTGCAAAAGTCAAATTATCATTTGGAATATACACAACAAGCAAATAAAGCAAATACTGGTTCCATTGCACCAGCAGCAGTTTCATTTTAAGCGCATCGTTTTATTGGAAACAGCTAAAAGATGCGAACTTTCAGGCCATCCCTCGTATAATTTTCTTACAAATATAGCAAATGAATTTACATGCATGTGAAAAGGAAGTATGTGAGTGTGAATGCGTGCGTGTGTGATGGTGCTGTGATTACTGGAAGTAGTAATTATTTACATGGTTTCATAGACATTGAATAGCACGATAAAATCCTTGCAGGTAGGGAAAATGTTCTGCTATAAGCTGGAAAGTGCGAACCGATTTGTAAACCGATAATGAGTTAAGAGCGTACACATACAATTACAAATTACATCCATCGATGTTTCGATGTTTGTTATATAATTTGGTGAAAAAACGATACACGTTTGGCTTTCCGATGTTATGTTTTCTGCTGATCATCCCATGAAACGACGCTTCCTTTGCACTTTAATTTGTGTTTCGAAATTAAGAAAATCAGTCAATGTTGAGAAAAGTCATAATTCTCATCAAATTAACTTATAAGTGGGCGCATTCTCACTAATTTATTATTGTTGCTGTTATTATTATTACTTTAATTGTGTCTTTATATTATTATATTCGCTCGCTTATGAAAGCATTTTCTTTATCTGGATTAAAATACAGAGCGTTCTTAAAGTTTAATAAGAAATTTATAATGAAGCAAAAATTTCCTATTTTCGTTGGATATTTTCTTATAACATTTTCTTTAGAATAAACATTTAAACTTAAGTTTTGTTGTAAAATCCCCATTTAATTTTTCTAAATGTTTAAGAATGCTGACTTAATAATGCCAGAGCTATTAAAATTTTCTTTGCAATTTCTTTAAATTGATAGGGTCAAATTGTTTCATTAATTCTTTTAATTATGTCAATTTCATATTTCTCTTTCATTTTTTATTCTTTTCTTAATTTTGGTTGCAATTCACAATAACTTATTTCTATAGTATAGGGTTCCAAATTTTTGATAAATTTATTTATCGAATAATTAATACTTATTAATCGAAAAGGCAAAATGTTAGGCGATTTAATAAAATCCTATTTTTTGTGGTCAGAAATAATTACCCTGTAAACAGGGTGATTGATTAAACTCGTCAGTTAAAATTGTTTTAACTTCTAAAATATCCATGAAACGAGTTGATGGTAATTTAATAATTTTAACAGTTTTCAATACTATTATACAATAATTTGAGCAAAAATTAATTAATACTGATCTTTGAAAGATATCATAAAAAGTTTCCATTTTAAAAATAAATAATTGATATCTCAAAAAGATTTTAAACTGTAAAACTAAAAGTACAATTTTTTGTTATTTTAAAGTCAACTTAGAAATAAAATAGAAAATATAGGATAACGATCTTGAAAAAAAAATAATATCAATCCTTTCATGCATAAAATGTTACACTAAAATTATTGAATTTCTAACTTTGCATTGAAGTTAACAATATTTTAAAGGACGGGTTCAATCAAATATGCAAAATATATTATGACTGACTATTCCATTCTAATGTGCTATTTAATTTAACACTGTATCCTGCACTTTTTTGATAATATCCATAAAATTTACATTAAAAAAACGTCTAGAAAAGTTAATTTTTCATTATTTTAAAATCTGCATGCGCTTTACATTGCAAAAAACCGATTTAAACCAAATTATTTTTTATTTTAATTAAACAAATTCATTAATTTGTATTTAGTATAAAAAGAAAGTTCCCCGCTGGTTTTGCATTTTGCAAGACAAAAAAAAATGAAATGATCAAGAGAATGAAATTTGTTTTAACAAGCATTTTGCATTAAAATTCGCGAGAATTAATATTGCATTGCAATAAAAAGTAAATTTGTAAAGCAGTGCACAGTGCTCACCATGCAGACCGGAAAACCTGAAAAATAAATCGCTTAAAAATAATCGGCAATAAACAAAATTTCAGGTCAGCTTTTTACAAGCGCGAGATAATTAAAGACAATTAACGAATCCGTTTTACGGACATTACATCCAAGCGTAGCCTTATAGGTGTGCGGCCGCGCCAACGAAAGTCGCTGCTAAATTTCCCTTTAATGTGTAATTAGCGATATTGCAAACATTGATTAACGCGCGGTCATTATTTACTTAATATTATTGAGCCGCACAATAAACGAATAAATTTTCCCACATTATTTTTTGCGAGAATACAGCAAGTGCGCGGCTGGCGAAATTTCTAAAAGATCTACTCGCATAAGGTGCGCGCACAAATGCAAAACTAAATTGATAGTTGTTTTATTCAATCTCTTAATTATCGGTCGGAAACAATAATAATGATTAGAGCCAGCGAGTCAGAGATGCAGAAGAAGAACAAGAAGAAGAAGAAGAAGATGAAGAAGACGTATTCATTACGGAGTCTTCTCTCGCTCGCTGATTTTAGCACGTTTTCCCCAGTGCGAACGCGTACAGTACTTATTTAGTCATCCGTCTTAGGCGTTACGTAAAAGGATTCTTTGCTGGTTTTTCCGGCTTGAATTTTAGCCGGAGCGCAAAAACGCTTATAGTATGCGCTCAGTTTCCACTTTATAACGTTATTTATATGGTTAATTTAGATTTTCATGTATGTGCAAATGCGCTTTGAAATTTATTGCGGTTACTTGCTTTAGTTCAATAGATTTGCATTAAACATGCCACCTACGTCCACTCGACACGCCTTGTTTAATATTATAATGCACAAAACACACACACTCACACACACAGTTAGACGTACTAGTGCACGCAAACAATTGCATACGCTTGTACACATAAACAATGTGCTTTATTATTGCAACAGTTGCACGGCAGCACCACCATTGTAACATTTCTGCAATCGATATTTACTTAAGAATGCACAATTGTTAATAATTATCATATAAATAATTACTTAAGGTCGCTGCTTTAATTTTACTTACACCTGATCCGAAGCACTTAAATGTTGTAAGTTGTTAATAATGTTGGCTTAAAGAGATTGCAATGAATATTTACTACCTAAATGTCCGCTGACTGTTTATTAAAATAAAAACAGATTTTCAAGAACTATATGAAGAACTCTTTTGCCAGGTATGGCATTTTTAATTAACTTTTAAAATTCAAAAATAATTAAATTTCCATTAGTATTTTCCATATTTGCGAGTATTTTTTTCTTAATTTCAGATTTCAATTTGCTGTTTGTAACATTTGGTTAACAAGTAAAACATCCAGAAGAGTTTTTTTTTAATGTTAATAACATTCAGATTTTCTTTTTAGTCCTTTTATAAATACAAGTTTTCAAAAAATAAAGAATAAATCAATCTAACTAATAAGACAGACCAACAAAGAAATATTTTGTAAAAATTATTTTTAACTATTTTAATCATTTTTTATGTAATTTGGTGTGCTACAACTAAATCTGATATCAGTTTTTCTTCATCGCCCTCCATTTTCTCATATTTACAAGAAGTGTTCAACTTTTTGGTATTGTTATTGTAATTTAATGTGAAAATTACTAAAAAGTTAATTGAATTTCGAAATTAATTTAGGTTCAGAAATCAGAAAAGATCCATCGCTGTAACTAAACTTGGGACCGGTTTCAACGACCGAACATTAAAAATCATGAAAATAATGAATCTCAAACGCCCAAAAGATTATTTTAAAAGTTTATTAAATTTCGTATTTTTTTTTTCAGTTATTGACAGTATGACAAAACTAGGCAATGGTACGGACGGCCTGAACTTCGAAAATCATAGAAAAAATACTATACTGAGACTGAAATTTTCAAACGATTTTAAAATTTTGGGACGATGGAACCGGCTCCAAGTTTACTTACAGCATCAATGATACGACTTTTCTGGATCATAATTAAATGAGAAATTCAATGAACTTATCACTTATTTTCACATAAAATTAGAAGTCTCAGCACACAAAATACCATAGAGCATTTATAAACTGATTAAAAAAGCTTCTTCACTACTGGTCAGTGAAATTTAAATAAATTATTATTCATTTTTTGCGATTTTGCCGTGAAATGAAATACATTATATTAAAGCAATTAAACGATAGATAAATACCGTGAACAAACTGAATAAATGAAATAAAACATTTTTAAATTAACATGCCAACTAATTACTTTGGAAATTCTCAAAAATTCTTTTGTTTAATTCTTAAATTCCTGCCACGTTAATTAATAAATTTTAATAAAACAACTTCAGTTAGAAACAAATTAATTGCGTGCGTATAAGGTGCCTTAGAAGAAAATCAAATCAACTTTTAATTAAGCATAAAATCACTTAATTACTTAATTAATTCATACTCGTATAAGACAGTATATTCATAAACACTTTGCTCAGATCGAACCATATATTGCAATTTACTTTTCAAAGACCACACCGCTACTTTTTTTTTTTCTTTTTCAAACTTTTCACTGAAAGTAATAGTCTGCGACTAATAGTTTCGCATTTTTTTGCGGCAGAATAAAGTTAGAAAGGCTAATTTAGACTATGTAATGCTTGTTTATTTAAATGGAAAATTAGAAGTAACTATTCCTCTTGAGAGGAATTCCTCTTGAAATTTAAAATGAAGAAATGAAAAAATTATCGAAACAAATATATTTGTATTTCAGCACATAAAATCCGTACATAAAGTTTGCATAGTCAAGGTTAGCACGGAACATGTTTCTTCAATTTCTCACGATCGAAAACAATATATTACATTTTGATTGATTAGCGCAGCGATTTTTATGAACTTTATCCATGCAAACTCTATTAACGTCAATTTAAATGCACTCAATATAGTACGCTACACACGTGCAGCAGATTATATAGGTAAATCTATTACCTACACTCTCTTCTTTAATAACAAAACATGCCAAACAAAAGAGCTTTGCTTGTTTATTGGCGAGACTTTATCATGTGCGATCAACTAATAGATTTTATTGTGTGTGCTCGATCGGCGCTGTTTATGCATTCGAAAACAAATAGTTTTAATTACTCCGACCACTATACCGTCAAGCAGTTAAGTAAATTATGAGCACCTGCAACGTGAATCATATGAGTACAGTGAAACTCAACTATACAGGATCATTGCTATTGAAGAGATAATTATTAATTAATTAAACGATATTTGTACATTAAAGAAAATCCGAGTACGGAAATGATTCTTACAGAAATTATTCGAAACAAAAAAGGTTACTAGAACTTTCTACATATGTTAAATAAATCATTAACCAGTTGCAGTTGCACTTGTTTAAAAAATTAAAACACAATTAGAGTTTAAAAAAATAACAAACTATATTTCTTATTTTAATTTGAATCCACAAAGGATGTTTTATTTTAATATTTACACTATATTAGATTTCCTGCTGGCACACCGATAAAACAAAATTAATAATTTAAATAACTTTAAAATTTTAAATTTAATAAATACTTTTGATTTTATAAATGATAATGTCAGCAATTCAGAAAGCCATAAAACGTACAAATCTACATTTTAGTTGTGGCGGTAACCAAAAAAACAATAACTTTTCAAATAAAACCCATCACCCTACACTATTTTCTAATAAATTGACATCGAAGACTTCCATGGAAAATTCATAATCATTTAAAAATAGAAAAACACCCTGTATGGTGGAATAGAGTTACTTAAAGAGAACCCACAGTGCACACACAATTACATCAGAGCGTATGTGAGCGCACAGCAGCGAGTAAATCATAAAAGCTCCTTAAATGAAGCAATATCAATTGTAATCGTATAACGCCAATTATTGCATTTATGATAATGATCGTAAACGATGTGTGTGCGCAATAATAATAATAAGGGATCGAATCAGAGCGTGAAGGTTTCAAAAACCCATGATCCTTGTTGAATATTTTGATTTATTGGTCACGGGACGTGTTTACTGGATGGAACCTCCTCTTGCGTCTATCTATACGTCACATACACCGTATCTCAGAAGATTTCTTTTTTAATATGTCATGTTTTTTTCTTCTTATAAAAATAAATATGCTAATTTATGTATGGAGCAGCTATATTCATGTATTCTTCGTCGTTAAAACTTTTTTCATTATTATTAAAGTTTATTGAAAACATGACTTACTAAAAATGGTTTGTTTTATTATTAACAACATCTTGTAATTGTTTATCCATATTTGATTTTTATAATTATTTTCCAGGAAATGTTATTGCTAACTGTATATTGATTGATTTTTTTTTTATTTAAAAACACGGAAATTATGAGCTTTAAATTAATTAATTTAAAAAATTAATGTTTCCATTGATTTAAGCTGAAATATTGAAAGTGTTCATGTTAATAATATCTCTATAAAATTACAAATTTGGTCATTTTTAATAAGACAGTAAGATACAAGCAATTTTTTATTAATTTGTTCTGGTTTAGAAGAGACAATGACTTTAGAAAAAATTGCATTTCTTCTGAAGAAATAAAGGTCGAGTCAACATCTTAAAAAAATGTATAAGCATACGCATATAACAAAAAAGAATAGGAAAAATAATTAGAAGAGTTATTTAATTAACATTTAATGTTTTAAATTTCATAAAGAAAACATTTTCAGTTTATTACAGAAACAGTTTTTAGTTGATCCCATCATTATAAATATAAATCCATTGTTTTATTACTATTTCAACAATTCAAAAATTACATTTTACGCTTGACTGCTTCTTTCTAAAAACGTGAAATTTTTTAAATAATATAATTGACGACTTTAGAGCTTTCAGTTGCTAGTATAGAAGCATAAACATTTAGTCAGGATTTGATTTTGTTAAATAAACCATCGGGCTAAAATTAACAAACAATATTAACATTATTTCATTTTTAAAATTCAAGAACCAAAGGATTTTTTTTTGTATAAATTGCAATATCTGAAAAATATAACACTTGCCGGGACCGTGGCTCAGTGGTCCGAACTCTCGGTTTCAATACCGAACGTCATGGGTTCGATCCCCACGGCCGGCAAGATATGGGTAGTGGTGTTTGGGTAGGCATCCCCATCACCATGGCCGAAGGACCTTCGGGTCGATAGCCTCCCTGTGCTCA